>PVJO010003667.1:48612-120072 GCA_004026905.1 Hystrix cristata | reverse complement strand
AGCAACTAACTTATATCAGGGCTGATCTTTCCTGGGCCTTACTAATGGAACACAGATGGTTTGCTCCGATAAGTAATTCTTTGGAGAAAACTCACAGTAAGCAAAATTCCTGAAGAGATATAAGAAAGGGCAACAATTAGACTATAAAAACAGACTTTATCTTTTTCTATGGAAAAAAATAAAGACTTCAGAGTCTTAGCAATTCACTCATTTCATTAAGTATCTGAATGCTTTATCCTATAGCATAAATAAAAAGATGCTTTGCTATCTGAGGGCATGTTGCCCTAAGGTGTTAAACACTCGATTCTTAAAAATAATCAATCTTGAAAAGATGCATATTATTGTGCTTTCCCTCTGGCTCTCTTTGTCTCTCTCTCCCTCCCTCCCTTTCCAACCCCTCTCCCCCCACAGTGAAGACAGGCTGCTCCAGTGAAGTCTTTCTAAAGAATTATGTGGAATAGGTGGTGCTGATAGTGTCTTCAGCAGCTGGACACCTGGCCCTCATGTCCTGTGCAGGAAGCAGAACTCTTTTGGCCACCTCTGCCCTCCCACGCTGTTCATTATAGTCTGCAGCTTCTTCTTTCACCAAAAAGAAGCTGTTTATGATGAATTTCACACAGCTGTCCTGATTTCTTAAGGCAACTAAGGCCAGCTGGAATATGTACTATAACACATTTTATTTTGTAAGATTTTATATTCCAGTATAAGCTGGCAATTAAAGGCCTTGGGGAGGGGTTTAGATGTTGACTGTCATTTACTAGACAAAAAGAAATTAAACAAATTCTAGAGAGGCCAAACCTCAATGAGAACAAATTTATTTCTTCCATTGTATATTGATGAAAAGAAAGCATAAAAGTTCAAGAATTTTCTAAACTCCATTGACTTTTCACTGCTAATTAGTAATATGACTGTTATTTGCCAATGCAGAAAGTGTCTCAATAACTTTCTTTGACTTGTTTTCAAGTTACTGTAACTTCTGATGGCACCTCTTATTTTTAAACTTGCTGCAAACAAACCGTGGACAGAGTTAGTTTTCTTTCTTTATAAAAAAGTTTATTTTTATTATGTTTCTTTTTGGGGGGCAAAATAGTAATTAGCACCTTCCTTCTAATGCCATTTTGAAATTGTGTGAAGATAAAGTATATGATACAAAGTTGGTTTGGGAATGCAGTGGTTGAAATGATTCAGAATCCTCCTCTCTCTATGAGACTAGCTGAATTTCCTCTCCTGGTTTTGTGAGTGAGCAGAGGTATACATTTTGATAGGCTTGGCGTTTAATAATTGTTTCTGTAATTTTCCTGTCTATGTTTTCTCTGAAACAAGTTGCTCAAAAGAGGACTCTACTATCTCCTCTCTCTCTCTCTCTTTCTCTCTCTAATTTTGGCTTATTTTTACTTCTGTATGATGAGAGAAAAGATCTTAGTGAGAAGAGAAATATAATTTGTTTTTTTTTAATTTTTTTATTATTTTTTACCAAGAACATGTATTGGTACATTGCATACATAATGATCATAATCAAGAGAAATATAATTTGATCGTTCACTTGAAGGATGTTATTCCCAGCAGCACAGACATTTGTTAGTGACATATCAGAGTGCTGATTCAGGCCTATGAGATGTAACTGTTCTTTGCTGAAGAATCACTCTAATTATTACTGGACTTACAACTTCAAGAAAACCATTGATTCACACCATTTCTTGGAATTTAAGACCATTTAACCTGATGTTCTATAAATACAGTTTCTTTAAAATTACATTATAGTACAAATATCAAATGAACGTTCTTTCTTTCTAAATGTTGAAAATTCTTCCTGTTTGGATTCTTCAGTTTATTTGCTGCTACTGATTTTTTTTTTTTCCATTTGATTCAGTGGAGGTGAATTCCTTTAGGCTGTATGACTAACATCTTAAGATCCAGAGATTATCTAATGAGTTCCTTGGAAAACTTAGGGACAAAATTAATTCAAGATTTACCGAGTGACTAATGTAATCATACCTCTGGGAAATCGACTGGCCCCTAATTTATTGGTTCCCTGCAAAAAGTTCTGGCATTGAACAGAATTAGGATAAGCATCCATTATTAATAAAGAAATTTGTCAGCGGTCCTTGATGACCATATAAAATATAGATAGCCTCTGTTTTAAAATTTCTTCTAGAAAACATGACCTTACATCCTTGACTATCATAGTTTATCTATTGATGGAATTTGCAATAGATAAAAATTTGATTTATAAAATTTAAGATATATTTGTCCTGTAAAAGATTTTAGCAATTTTTTTGGAAGAGTAACTGAGAAAAGAATATCAGAAATGTTTGCTCAGAGCATCAGTTGGGAAAACCTATGCAACTATGAAGATTACGGAAAAAAGAGGAAAAGTAACATCAGCAGATTCATCTATCTCAAACTTCAGTGCAATAGAGGAAATTCAGTCTGTGCTCCAGATGACATTTTCAGCAGTGTAGGTTTTTTTTTTTTTCCCATCAGACATTTTCATCTTTGTGCTGAGATAGAGCTTCAAATGTTCTTTCTGAAAGAACAGAGAAATGCTATGGAAAAAATGAGCTGGATCTTCCCTCTATTTCTAAATTCTAAATGATCATAATTCATGGTCTTGGCCAGAATTTTGTTTTCTTAAAATTATCTGTACACATTTCATGGTTTGATATAAGAGTTCTTTGACCTCATACGTAGCAATGCTGTGCATATGTGTGTGTGCATGTGTGTGCGTGTGTGTGTATACGTGAGAGAGAGAGGCTCAGGTGTGTGAATCAGATCCCTTTGCATTATATGTATTTAATTTGGAATTCAGTTTCAAGTGTTTTTGTTCAAAGCCTTGAATAATAGATTTTGTGAATGTACCCATAGTTTATCTCCAGCCCTGGGACAATTTGGGAGGTAAGCGAGGCTCATTTTCATTCAACTCCCTCTCTTTTTCCAGCACTTTCCATCTGCAGGAGTTCTGCTACTTTGTAGTTCTGCCTCTGGCAGGGGAAACCATGTTAGGCCACACAGAAGGCGACTGTCCTGTGGCACTTGTATTTTGCAGAGTGGTCTGCAAAATATTTCTTAACTTGCTGTGCTTATTTTGTCTCTGCCATTTAGAATCTCTCTGCCTCACCGTGTGTGTTGATTTAATTTTTTTTACCAGCATGTAAATTTTAATACAAATGTGTACAAAGAAAGAGTGTAAAATTCTCTCTAATCCCTCTCTATCCTTAGGTTCTTACTCCCCTTTAAGCCCCACTTTCCATTTTAGTATGTAATGTCTTATTCTTTTTTTAAAATTTTTTTAAACTTTATTTTAATGGTACATTTTAGATGTACATGGTGATGACATTCATCATAGGGGATTTGTACCTGTACATGACATAACTTGTTGCTTGTTTTTTCCCATTCCCCTCCCTTCCCCTCACCTGCTCCTCCCTCCCTATTTATGAAAGCTTTGTTTCTATTTTTTCCTTTCATTTTTTATTTCTCTTCTCCCTCTGTTCCTTTCCTCCTCCCTTGTTCCCTTTCCCATTTGGACATTTTCTTCCCTTTCCCAATATAATACATTTTAGTCTTTATTTACACTTTCAGTTTCTCACACCAGAGAAACAATGTGGTATTTAAACATGTGTGTCCGATTTATTTCACTTAAGAGTATGGTCTCAAGATGCATCCATTTACCTAGGAATATCTCAAGCTTATCATTCTTTATGGCAGAGTAGTACTGCATTGTATTAAAAACCACATTTTCTTTATCCACTCCTCGGTTGAAGGTCATTTGGGTGGTTTCCAGAATTTAGCTATTACAAACTGTGCTGCTATAAACATGGGTGTGCATATATTGCTGCAGTGTGATGCTTTTAATTCTTTTGGGAAGATACCAAGAAGTGGAATAGCTGGGTCAAATGGAATCTCTAGTCCTAGTTCCTTGAGGAATCTCCACACTGATTTCCATAGCGATTGGGCCAGCCTACATTCCCATCAACAGTGGAAAAGGTTCCTTTTTCTCCACAGCCCCTCCAGCACTTGTTACTGGCTGATTTGTTGATAATAGCCATTCTTTGTGGAGTGAGGTGGAATCTCAGGGTTGTTTTAATTTGCATCTCTCGAATGACCAGTGATGTTGAACATTTTTTCATATGTCTATCTGCTCTTTCTACTTCTTCATCTGAGAAGTGTCTATTCATTTCAGTTGCCCACTTTTGGATTAGGTCTTTAAATGTGGGGGGTCTGACTTTTTTGAGTTCTTTATATATTTGAGATGTTAGTCCTTTGTCAGAGGAATAGCTGGGCAAAAATTTTTTCCCACTCTGTGGGCTGTCTCTTCACTCTGTTGGTAGTTTCTTTTGCTTGGCAAAAGCTTTTTAATAAGATCAGGTCCCAGTTGTTGATTCTTTGTGATATTTCCTGGGCAACTGGGAATTTGTTCATAAAATCCTTGCCTACACTTATGTCTTTAAGAGTTCTACCTATTCTGTCTTCCAATAGATTTAGTGTTTCTGTTTTAATATTTAGATCTTTGATCCACTTTGATTTTAGCTTAATGCATGGGGGAAGATGTGGGTCTAGTTTTAACCTTTGGCATGTGGAGAGCCAGTTTTTCCAGCACCATTTATTAAAGAGGCTGTCTTTCTTCCAGTGAGGTTGTTTGGCCCCTTTGTCAAAGATAAGGTGACTGAGAGTGTTTGGACCTGTTTCTTCATCTTCTAATCGGTTCATTCGTCCTGGGGTCTGTTTTTGTGCCAGTACCATGCTGTTTTTATTACAGTAGCTTTGCAGTAAAGTTTTAGGTCAGGGATTGTGATGGCCCCTGCTTTGCTTTTGTTGCCCAGAATTGCTTTTGCTATTCTAGGTTTCTTTTGGATCCAAATGAATATTAGGATTGTCTTTTTTAATTCTGTGAGGTATGCTATGGGTAATTTAATTGGGATTGCATTAAATTTGTATAGCAGTTTTGGGAGTATGGCCATTTTCACTATATTGGTGCTTCCTATCCAGGAGCAAGGGACATCTTTCCATTTTCTGATATCTTCTTCAAGCTCCTGTTTCAAAGTACAGTAATTTTCATTGTATAGGTCTTTTACTTCCTTTGTTAGATTGATTCCTAGGTATTTCTTTTTTGTGGATGCTATTGTGGAAGGTGTTGTTTCCCTAATTTCTCTCTTGGTGAGTCTGTTGTTTGTGTACAGGAATGCTATTGATTTCTGAGTGTTGACTTTGTATCCAGCTACACTGCTGAATTTAAATCTAGAAGTCTTTTGGTGGAGATTTTGGGGTCTTCTATATAGAGTATCATGTTATCTGCAAATAATGATAATTTAACTTCTTCTTTTCCTATCTTTATTCCTTTTATTTCTTTCTCTTGTCTAATTGCTCTGGCTAATGTTTCCAGAACTATATTGAATAAGAGTGGTGAGAGCGGACATCCTTGTCTTGTTCTGGATTTTAGAGTGAAAGCTTTTAGTTTTTGACCATTTAGTATGATGTTGGCTGTTGGTTTGTCGTAGATGGCTTTTATCAGATTGAGATAAAGGCCGTCTATTCCAATTTTCTTCAGGGCTTTTGTCATGAATGGGTGCTGGACCTTGTCAAATGCCTTTTCTCCATCTACTGAGATGATCAATCATATGGTTTTTTTCCTTGGCTCTGTTCATATGGTATATAATGTTTATTGATTTGAGTATGTTGAACCATCCCTGCATCTCTGGGGTGAATCCTACTTGGTCATAGTGTATAATCTTCTTGATCATTTGTTGCATTCTGTTTGCCAGTATCTTATTGAGGATTTTTTGCATCTATGTTCATCAATGAGATTGTAGTTCTCTTGACTGGAGTTCTCTTTTTTTGTTGGATTCTTCTCTGGCTTTGGTATCAGGGTAATGCTTGCTTCAGGAATGAATTTGGGAGTATTGCTTCTGTTTGAATTTTGTTAAAGAGTTTCAGAATTAGTGGCATTAAATCATCTCTAAATTTCTTGTAGAATTCAGCAGTGAATCCGTCAGGACCTGGGCTTTTCTTTTTTGGTAGGTTTTTAATTACTTCTTCAATTTCAGTGGCTAATATTGGGTTATTTAGAGTTTTTACATCTTCTTGATTCAGTTTTGGTAATCATATGTATCTTGGAATCTGTCTATTTTTTCTGTATTTTCGATCTTATTAGAATACAGGTTCTCAAAGTAGGTATTGATGATCTTCTGGATTTCTGCAGGATCTGTTGCGATTTCACCTTTTTCATTCATAATTGTATGAATTTGAGTCTTTTCTTTCCTTTTTTTTTTATTAAGGTTGGCTAAGGGTTTGTCAATTTTATTTACTTTTTCAAAGAACCAACTCTTTGATTCATTGATTCTTTGTATTGTTTTCTTAGTTTCAGTTGCATTAATTTCAGCTTTGATCTTTATAATATTCTCCCTTGTACAGGCTTCGGTTTGAGTTGCTCTTCTTTTTCTAGAAGCTTGAGGTTCAACATTAGGTTGTTTATTTGAGCTCGTTCTGTTTTTCTGATATGGGCGTTCAATGCTATAAATTTCCCTCATAGAACTGCTTTCATTGTGTCCCACAAATTTCGGTAGGTTGTATTGGCATTATCGTTCAGTTGCAGAAACTAATTTCTTCTTTAATTTCTTCTCTGACCCATTGATTGTTCAGGAGTGTGCTATTTAATTTCCATGTGTTTATGGAATTTTTGTGGTTCCTTTTGCTGTTTATTTCCAATTTCAATGCACTATGGTCTGATAGTATGCATGGGATAATTTCGGTTCCTCTGCATTTACTTAAGCATGTTTTATGAGTTAGTATGTAGTCTATTTTGGAGAAAGTCCCGTGTGCAGCTGAGAAGAATGTATATTCTGATGTTGTGGGGTGGAATACTCTGTATACATCTACTAGGCCAATTTGTTCAAGAGTTTCGTTTAGTTCTGATATTTCCCTGTTGACTTTTTGTCTAGTTGATCTGTCTATTTGTGACAGTGGGGTATTGAAGTCCCCCGTTATAATTGTATTGGTGCTTATTTGGTTTTTCATGTCCATCAATATTTGTTGTATGTAATTAGGTGCGCTGGTATTTGGTGCATATACATTTATGATTGTCATCTCTTCCTTTTGGGTTGTTCCCTTTACAAGGATGTAGTGACTTTCTTTGTCTTTCTTAATGAGTGTAGGCTTGAAATTCACTCTGTCTGCAAACAGAATGGCTACCCCTGCTTTTTTCCGGGTTCCTGTCGCATGAAGTATTGTTTTCCATCCTTTGACTTTCAGTCTATGAATTTCTTTTTGAATTAAATGTGTTTCTTGTATGCAGCAGATTGCTGGGTGTTACTTCTTGACCCATTCTGCTGGTCTGCTTCTTTTGATTGGCGAGTTGAGACCATTTACATTGATGGTTTTAAGTGACATATGTTGACTTACTCTTGTCATATTATTTACCTATTGTTGGCTTCCTAGTTTTCCCTTCTATTTACTTAGTTGCCTTGTCTGAAGGATTCATTCTGTTGCCATTCCTGGAGTTGTAGTCCTCATTTTCTCTTTCCAGAATGTCCTTCAGAATATTTTGGAGTGCTGGTTTGGTGGTCATGAATCTCTTCAGATGTTATTTGTCGTGGAAGTATCTTACTTCTCCATCGATTTTGAAAGATAGTTTTGCAGGGTACATCAATATGAGCTGAAAGGTATTGTCTTTTAGGGCTTGAAATACTTCACTCCAAGCTCTCCTTAACTTGAGGGTTTGTGTTGAGAAGTCTCCTGTGATTCTGATGGGCTTTCCTTGATAGGTTATTTGTTTCTTTTCTCTAACAACTTTCAATATTCTTTTCTTGTATTGAATTTCTGGAAACTTGAGTATTATATGCCTTGTGGTAGATTTTTGTTGATCATGGCTAATTGGAGTTCTGTATGCCTCATTTATCTGTATGTCCAATTCTTTTTCCATACTTGGGAAGTTTTCTGCCATTACTTCTGTGAACAGGTTTCTTACGTGATTTGTCCTATCTCCCACTTCTTCATTGACTCTAATCAATCTTATGTTATTTTTCTTCGTGTCATCTAGCAGCTGTCATATTGATTTTTCATGGTCCCTTACCATTTTGAAGAACTCTTTCTTTTCTCGATCATTAATCACAATCTTGTCTTCTTTATCTGAGATTCTCTTTTTGCATTGTTTCATTCTACTCCTGATACTTTCAATGGAATTTTTAATCTCTTGGAGATCTGTTTGAATCTGTTTCATGGATTCCATTTCTTTCCTGTGTTGGGCATTTATGGTTTCCATCATTTTTTTAAGCTCTTCTATTTTTTAAATCTGTATCTGCTCTAGAGTCACTAATCATGTGTTTCATTCTGGAAATGATTTCTGTTTTGATGTTTTCTAGAGCCTCACTCATCTGCTTTGTTACTTCTGCTGTTACTGCTTCCAAGAGTCTGGGTGGGAAGCTTTCAGATTGTTCCACTTCATTACCCCCTGGGTTTGCTTTTGGTGAGCTGGAGGTCTGGGGTTGCATCTTATTTGTGTGTCTTCTCATTTTTCTATTTTTTCTTCTTTCATTTAGTTCCTCGGTTAATGCTTATGAATTGCCTGTGGCAGGTAGCTTTTTTTGTTAGTTTTGAGAACCTTTTGGAAGTGACTACTTCCTCAGAGATGTCTTGCAGGTGTAGCTGGTTTTTGTATTATGAGTCTGTTGTAAAATCTTGCCTCTTCAGTTTGTTGGGGCTGAGAAGTTGTTGTCTATTTGGCCAGCCCTTAGTTCTTTGACCGTAGCCTGTAGTGTTATTTGTAACCCTCTGCCAATCTTAGTCTTGGAATGCAAGGAAGAACTGAGTAGATCATTTCTGCCACCTTGGCTAAAGTAGTACAATCAGCAACAATAATAGCATCAGACACAGTCTGGAAAATAACAAACTGTAGTAGCTACTGATCTGCCACCTTATACCTTATGAACCAGATTTGTCGTTATATATCAGTATCCCCAATAAACCAGAAACTTGTATGCAGTAAATATGCCCTCACTACGGTGATTTTACTCTCAGTGGAGAAAATTCAAAAGAGATTAGGAGGAAAGGATAGAGAAATAGAAGAAGAGAAAGAGATGAGAAGCAAGGTTGGAAGCCAGGGGAGTATTATGCAAACTTTGGGGAACTGGTAAAGGAAACAGATGGAAAGGAGAGAAGGAAGAAGTAAAACAAGGACAGAACAAAAAAGAAAAAAAATAACAGCATAAAACTAGAAAATCACTTTCCTATGAAAAACAGGAAAGAGGAGGAAAAAAAATGAGAAAAAGAAGAGCAGAGAGGAAGAAAATATTTAAAAATAAAATAAAATAAAATGTCCACTTCCAGGTGTGTCTGTACTGTCACTGGTAGACAGAGTAGACAGACCCAGGTCCTTGTTGCTTAATCCCAGCAGTAGATTTTGGCAGGGTAGTGAGTGTTCCCAGCTTGGTTGAATAGCAAGGCTTCACCCGTTCTATTGCAGTTCAGCCTGATCACTGGCTGTGGGGCTGAAATCCAATTTGTTCAGCTGGAGACACACTATGTGTCTTCCAGTGGCTTGGACTCAATTCCCTGCCAGTTTGAACTTGACTCCTTTTCCTCCTTCCAACTTGAATTTGAACTCTGCTCTGCCTTGCCCCGCCTTGCCCTGCCTTGCCCCAGCACCAAAGGCTGCTAGCAGCTTTTCTGAGTTCTAGCTCAGCCCCTTTTCAAAATGGCGATCGGCCGATTGCCACCTTCTCCTGGGGGCTGTCTGAGATCAGATGACTCAGGTAACTCACCAGCCACTGCAGTCTTCAGTGTCCACCGCTCTGCTCCATTTGTGTGTCTTTCCATGGAGGTCTCTGGGGTCTCCAGTAGTCACTGTGCATCTGCAGGCTTAAACTGCGTCACTTGCACCGAGAGCTCTCCTGGTGAGTTGGGGCTGTCCGGGCAACCCAGCTGCATGCCAGGGGGTGCGCAGGGCTGTGTGCTGCTGCCGTGACCCCAGCTGCAAGTTGCTCCCATGATCCTTGCTGTGACCAGAGGTCGTGAGCCCAGGGGCTGTCACCTGGGGGCTGCAAGCTGAGGCTGTGAGACGCAAGCCGAAGTTGCAAGCTGAAGCTGCAAGCGGGAGCTTTGGGAGAAAGCGCCATCCATCCATCCGTCACCTTCTTCTTCTGGGCTGGTCTCTCCTTTTGCTTTTCCCGTGGGCTTCAACTCTTGCTTCAGCTCCCTGCTGAGTCCTGAGAGCGCGCTTCCCCCCTTCTTCTCTTCCCTAAATTGCTGTATTCCAGTGTCTGGACAACAAATCTTGGAGAGGCTCTTACTTTCCTTCTCTCCGCTCTGCCATCTTCCTGAAGTCCATCATTTTATTCTTTAACATACATTTAACAAAACGACTGTATTTCAATTTACAATTCCACTTCATTTTATTTTCATAAATATTATTCCATTTTATCTTTTGTCAAAGAAAATAATTGACATCTTTGACAGTAAACATTCAATCTGACAATCAGGGTAATCTGACAATCTTTTGTATAAAGAAATAATTTTGAATTTCAAAATATCTTTTCTTACCAGATTACTCACTTACAGTACATTTTATTATGAGGAGACTTGTGAAACATGATAGTGTGTTGAATGATGTCCTCCCTGAAAGGTATGTCCATGTTCTAATCCCTAGAACCTGTCAATGTTATTTCTTTTTTTTTTTTTTTTTTGGTAAAAGGTCTTGGTAAGCGTAATTAAATTAAGGGTCTTGAGATGAGATCATTCTGGCCTACCTGAGAAGGACCTAAATCCAGTGACAGTGTCTTGGTTAAGGTAGACACCCACAGCAGAAGGCAATGAGAAACCAGAGACAGAGAGTGGAGAGGTGTGGGCACCAGCACAAGCTGCCACCACAAGGTTGACAAGGAAAGGAAGGATTTTCCTGTAGAGTCTCAAGAGTCCAGAGGGATGGGAGACCAGTGTATATACTCTGTGTACTTCTGGCTTCCAGAGTGATGTGAGAGTAAGTCTGTTGTTTTAAGTTACTTAGTTGTGGTATTCTGTAACAGCAGTGCTCAGGAAAATAATCCAATCACCAATAACTAAAATACTATATTTCTACTATCCAGAAACAATAGAAAATAAAATAATATTTGATTCCTCAATATTGATTTTTTTCTTTTGAGTGCCAAGGATTAAACCTAGGGCCTTATGCTTGCTAGACAAACACTCTATCACTGATCCATATCCTCAGGCCTTTAATTTTTTTTTTTTTTAAGGCAGGTTATTGCAAAATTGCAAGGCTCTTCTACGAGTTAGGATCCTCCTGCTTCGGCTTCCCATATAGCTGGGATAATACGTGTATATCACCGTGACGAGCTTCGATTCACTCTTAAATAAATAATATTTAGAACTTTTATTGCTCTATCCGCTGGAAGATAAAATAGGTAAAATCTTTAAAGACAGGTATAGGCAAAGACTTTCTAAATAGAACCCCAAATGCACAAGAAAAAACATAAAAAAATCAACAAATGAGCTTATATCAAATTAAAAACTTCTGTACAACAAAGGAAACAACCAATAGAGTGAAGAGACAGTTCCAGACTCAGAAAATTCCAGACTCAGAAATTTTTTTTGCTAGCTTCACCTCAGACAGAGGTCTATTATCTAGAATATATGTAGAACTCAAAAAACTATACCACTCAAATAAAAGACCCAATTAAAAAACAGGCAACTGAAACGAATGGCTACTTCTAAGAAGAAGTAAAAATGGCCAGTAAAAATGAAATGAAATAAAAAAGATGTTCAACATGTTTGGCCATTAGAGAAATGCAAATTAAAACAACACTGAGATTCTATCTTACTCCAGAAAGAATGGCTGTTTTCACAAAATCAAATAATAATAAATGCTAGTGAGGCTGTGGGGGAAAAGGACCCCTTCTACATTGTTGGTAGGAATGTAAACTAGTACAATCGTTACAGAAATTAGTGTGCATATTCCTCAAAATATGAAAAATAGAAATTCCATTTGACCCAGCTATTCACCTTCTAGGTATCTTCCTGAAGGAGTTAAAGACATCATACTACAATGATACACACATATCCTTTTTTATAGGAGCACAACTCATAATACCTAAATCTTGGATGTGGCCTATATGTCCATCAACAGATGAATAGATTAAGAAAATGTATCTATATACAATAGAGTACTACTCTGCCAGAAAGAAGGATAAGTTTGAGTCATTTGTAGGAAGACAAATGCACCTTGAGAACATAATGTTAAGTGAAATAAATCAGACACACAAGCTTAAATATCACATTGTTTCTCTTATACGAGAAGCCCAAAGTTTAAATGAATTAAAGAGCAAAATAAAAGATAGATAATAGGAAATAGAGATATATTTTGCAAACAGGAAGGGGACCAAAAGAGGGGTGGGAGAGAAAGATGGGGGTTGGGATGTAAAAAGAATTAATATGATATATACATATACCATCTACCCACAATGAATGTAATCATTACACATTGCAAACATGTACTAATAAAAATAAAAATTAAAAAAGAACTTTTATTGCTGTACTATCCTGAGAATTATAATTTTACTAGGCTTTTATTTAAGCAAGTGTGTAATTATAGGACTATAGCACTGCAGCTAAAAGATGTGTTTCAGGATTGATAAGAAAGAATTATTAAATAGCATCAACCAAACACTAAGTCAACATTATTTAAGCCTTAAAGATAAACATGTGGACTTGGATTCCAATTAAACTTGTAAAATGCAAGCAATTTATTAATAAAGTTTATATTTATACAAAGTATATTTATAAAATACTACTTTAACATAATAATTCTACCAAGTTTCCACTTTACCCATTACATATTCACTTAATTGGTAGAAATAAATCCAAAAGACTAAAACATAAAAATTACTACTCCCATGAATTCCTGTGGTCCTGGATCTTTACTATGCTCATCGGAAGGCTAGAACAATTCTACAGGTGACACTTCTATTTTCAGGTTGTGGGCCAGAAGACAAAACCCAGCGCTCTGTGGAGAGACGTGTCTTGCTGCCAGTGGAGGTTGCTCAAGGGTAGCACAATCACTTTTGTGGAGAAGATTCTTGGGAAGGTCCACATTTGATTCTGAGGGGAGAAAGAGGAACAGGATGTCCTCTTCTGAGGAACTGTCCCCTGGCATCCTCTGCAGTATCTGACCTTTGAAAGATACAGCAGAGGCCAGAGTCTAGGCCAGCTGTGTCCCATTCAGGTGGGAGTGTTGAATCAGGCGTTCAATGAATTCAATGACCAAGATCATCTGTGATCATTTCTGAAGATGGGCAACCTTCATGTTATCCAAAGGAGGCATAGTGAAATTTACAAGTTCAGCTAGTCCTGAGATTTTGGCAGTACACAGAGCACCAGGACAAGTTCTGTGTTCTTGTGGAGGAATTGCTGGATCCTGACAGAGCTGGCCTGATGGAGGGATTCTTTTCCTATGATCTTGCTCGCATGATGGTGATGTGTCAGGATCGTTGACATCCCAATTGTATTAGTTTGCTAGGACTACTGTAAAAAAGTACCACAGACCAGGTGGCCTGCACAACAGAAATCAATTTTTTCATATTTCTAGAGGTTAGAAATCCAAGATTAGAGCATCAGCATATTTGATTTCCCCTGAGACATCTCTCAGTAGGTTGTAGAAAACTATCTTCTCACAAGGTCCTCACATGGTCTTTCTTTCTTGTGTGTGTGTGTGTGCACTGCCACATCTGTCTGTGTGTTTAAATTTCCCTTTGTGTGTAAAGATGCCAATCAGATGGGATGAGAGCCTGTCCTCGTGGGCTCATTTTAATTTAATCACCTGGTTAAATGTCCTGTCTCCAGCAGTCACAATCTGAAATACTGGAGTTAAGGACTTAACATAGAAATGTTGGAGAAACACAATTCAAGGCCTAACATCAGCTTAACACATCCCATTTTGGTAGTCTGGTAATCCTGAGGATTCCTTTGAGCTAGATTTGTGAAGATAGTATTTTTCACTGCTACTCAGAATGCAGATTCAAAATGTACAATTTTCTTCTGGCAATGAGGATCAGAAAGTGTAGTAGATGCTATAGTGCCCTCGATGAGGCTTCTCCACTTCTGTATTTTCTGGTTGACTTCAATATGACTATCATATTGAACAAGGCTCTCCATGCCTCAGGAAGGTTTTTCCTTGTGAGCATGGCAGGTTGGACATCCTGGGGAATCGATAGTTCATGGGAGCTGCTCTTAACTGATGACTGAGAGAACTCGTGTATGAAAATTCCAGTTTCTTTGGTCTTTGGGTAAGATAATCCTGAGGCATATATTGATACACTATTTCAGATTTTCTACAAGAGATGAAACTCTGCTTATCTAATGTGCTATCTGTTTGATAATGTACTCTTCATAGTCCATCTTCCCTTCTGTGTCTCACATTCCCTCTGCTCTTCATTGTTTACTGTGTTTCTGTAGTAAGGCTTTATATTTGAATTACTTTCTCCAAATCTGCCTGTTAGGGGAAGTTATATTAACTCTTCTATTCTTCATTACAGTGCAGTTAAAAAAAAAAGATAACTTGATTATCCAGAGATCCTGCAGAAAACTCATGCTGGTTTACCATTTTGATAACATAGTATTACTTGGACCTGGAGAAGGCAGTCTGAGTATCCTGGATGCCTTGGTGCTATATATACCAGAGTGTGAAAGATAAATTCAGTAAAGATTCAGAAGCCTGCCTTGTCAGTGAAAATTTTAGAAGTTCTATGACCTGGGGCATGACAAGACATTCTTGCTATGGCGAGAAAAGCTATTGTACCTCACATTTTTCTACTGCTGAAGGACGTGCACAGCACTGGAAAGGCTGGTTGATGATGGATCTGGAAGGAATGAGATAAGAAGATGAATGATAATGAAATCTGGGAAGAGGAATGTGGGTTGATCAGCAGGAGTGGAAATCAAGTATATGGATCCATGTCAGTACCTATCAGATCATTCATGTCATAGAAGACATAGAAAAATATATGAGGAGGATGAGTTGTTCAGTGGATGCTAGTGAGATTTTCTTCTTAGACATCTCAGTGTTTGCACAACCGTCCCATGAGTACAGCAGCATGTGTACCAGGAATGAATACAGGTAATGCATGGGCCTGGCAGCTTAGATTACCCACCACTGAGGCTGATCTGGGTACTACTACTGCAGAATACTGAATCCTCAAAGCGCCATCTGAGCCTTTGATACGATATGATATTGTCCTCTGAACAGAACTCACCCAGGTGTGGAAGTCATTTGTCCTTATTGGGTTCATATATATTTCAGTTGTAAGTCTAACTATCCTGCCACAGCGTCTTTGTCATTGCTATTACCAGAGAGTGTCTGATTTATAGTTATGGTATCTCATATGATTTCATCTTGGATCAGGGAACCATGTTTTTTACCAAAGAGCGAGTTGGTGTCCATAGAATCTACTTGTCTTACTATATCACCCAGAAGTGGCCAGAGTGCTAAAAAGGTTGCTAAGAGACAAATCAGTGGCTTTGCTTGGAGTCATGGCGTGTTATCTTTAAAGATGTGATATATCTTGCACCAATATATAGTTCTATAGTTACCTGCAAGAGAACACATGCATTCAGGATTTAAGATATGGAAGTAGGAGCTGCTTTTACACCATTACTCCAAATGACCCACTCAGAAGGATGCAAGCTCTCTATACTAACTTTAGGTTGGGTTCCCAGGAGACAAAATAATGGTTTCCATAAATTTAAGACTATAGCAGTTGCCTGTCATTTTGGACTTCTTACACTGGTAGACTATAGGTAACGAGGGATTAGTACACTGATGGGAGTAACGGACTAGTTATCATCAAGAGGGAAGATCACTGTTGCATAATGAGGACAGGGCTAAGAACTATGCCTGGAATCAGATTAGATTAGCTGGGTACCTCTCAATGCCTTCAAATCTAGTGATTACCATAAACAGAAATTGCAGAAACGACATTCTGAAAAAGTCATGGAAATAAGAGGTGCAGACCTCTCAGGCATGAAGATCTACCTGAGTTACTCTACTGATCAAGAGACCCAGATGAGCAGAAGTGCTGCCCAGGAGTGAGGAGACTCTAGAATTTGAACAAAAGAGGGAGAAGTGAGTATCAGTGGTGCCTCAGGACCACCTTGGCACGGCTCATAGACTCTGTAGGTCATACCAATATGAATCCTGTTGTAAATTTTAAAAAATTTAATAAAAATTGTGACTGGCTACCACTTTGAAGAAATAATAAAGTGAATTTAACATGGGGACTGAGTGAGTACATTTAATTGGTCCAAAGGATGACTATGTGAGATGAAATCGATTCCCTGTTCATGTCTCTGGGAAATTCAGCTCATGTCCACCTGCTAGTACCTGCCTCTGTGACCAAGGCTCTTTTTCCCTGCAGCTCTAGAGAGCAGACTGCATCTGGAAGACTACAAATGCCAGCAGATCAACAATCCGTGGAAGGTAGCCTTCAACCAATGACTCTCACAAGCAAGTATTAAAAAACGTGAGCTACCCCACTCCCGGTGTTGACAGTTCTGCAGTGAATGCCTGGCATGCATTCTCAGAGTTTACTTATGGGATTGAGTTTTAATTGCCCATAGCAGTAGTTGATTTAGCAGCATGGCCCCTGTGGGCTGCCTTCCTTCCCCCCTACTATTTTCCCATTTTCTTTATACTTCCCAATCATGAATCCTTTTCTGAAGGTCTGTTTCTGGCAGAATCGTAAATAAGACATTTCCTAAAACTTTGATACACACACACACACACACGCACACACACTCACGCATGCATGCACACACACACACACACACAATTTAAAAAGAAAAGAAATTTATTCTGGTTCATAGTGGTTCTGGAGGCTGGAACTTCCAAGAACATGGTGCCAGTGAGGACCTGGTGCTACTTCAACTCATGACAGGAAGCAAAGTGGGTAAACAGGTACATGTGAGACAGCAAACCTTTACACATTCACTTTCTGTTTTATCATCCAATATGCATGCGAACATAGTTTACAGTTAGGTATATGGTTATAAAGTGTGACACCAATATTATTGTTAACAATAATAGTGTGGAAATAAACCCAATGTGGAGATAAACCTAATGTGGAAACAAACCCAATGTAGACTGTTTAAGATTTCTCTATTTTTGTTCTTTTTTTTGTTGTTGTTTTTTGGTTTTTTTGCTGCTGGGAATCGAACTCAGGGCCTAGAGCTTGCTAGACAAGCACCGTAACCACTAAGCTAAATCTCCAGCCCCTACTATTTTTGTTCTTAAACAATATCACACTTTTGAGGTATAATTAGAAAACCGTGTTAAAAAAGATGAATGTAGTTTGAATTAAAAATTACTGACTAATATTTCTAACCACTGGAGTTGATGGCGGTAGCAGATATTGTCTGTTTAGGCTACCATTTTACCTGGAAGTTCGAGTGGGTTTTAAATGATCTACAGTGTTGTTTTCTAGTTGGAAAGATTGCTAGAGGTCAAATGAGGAAAGAGAGGGGGGAGAGGCAGCAAGTGAAACATGGATCCCAGCACAAAGAGTTGGGACTTTATTGCTATGAATCACATCAGCCTTTTTAATGTCAAAAATTTCAGAGCTAAGAAAATAGCGTATTTGGTTAGCAAAAACAAAGCAAAACACAATAAAAAACAAACACCAATTGAATACATATTTCTCTAGTTTTTTTAGTAAGTGACTGACTATATTCAAAGATGATAATATAAAAAAGAATCAGCATAAGGACTGCAATAAAACAAGATGGAAATGGAAGGTGGATCTCAAAAAGAGAATTTTTATTAGGGGAACAAAATAAGGATTCAGTCAGAAATAAGAATTCACTTCAACTTGTAAAAGCCAATAATCTCTTTGTATACTAGCAAAAACCAACCAAAAAACCCCAAAGGAATATAAGAAACCACTTGTAAAAAACCCACAACTCTGTAAAACATAGACATTAACCTGAAAAATGCACAAAAGAGAAAAAAATAAAATGATTAAATGACAGAGGAAATATCTAAAGAAATGAAAATGTATATGTTTGCAATATATACGCATGTACACATATACAAGGAAACATAAGAGAAAAGATATCAATTCTTTACAAATAAATTGATAAATTTCATGTATTTTCAGCAGATTGCCAGTCAAGGGTCCTACTGAAAGTGCAAGTTTTAAGTAGTCACTTGTACTAGATGACTTCCCAAGGCAAGAGGCAAGAGCCGCCTCTTACTTCTAAAGCCAATATTAGAATAACCCTAAATAACAAATTTGTCACCCAATAAACAAATGTTACATTATGGTTAAAAATGAATCTCCATAGGAACAGAGCTATAATAATCCTGTGAAGTATTGAGTCAATGGTTCCATTTCTGGGAGCCATAGCTCGAGCGCTACGCAAGGCGTGGCTATGTCAAACCGAGAACTGTCATAGGCATGAGACAGTAGTCTCTTACATGGGCACATAATCTGAAGGAAGGTAGGACACAGAGTCAGGAATACATGGGGAAAAGAGGCATGTAGTCTACAGAATGATCTACTGTGTCAAAATCAAAGTGATGATGGAAAACAAAAAGGCAAACCAGTAGTCTAAAGGAAGAGAACTCCAGAGGAGAGAGACAGAGTTATTGGTTCCTAGAAATTGATCAGTTCCTGCTGCTTACCAGTTAGCAGCTTTATTTCTTGGCCTATACGTCCTTATTATAAAGTTCCATTTTTCTTGAGGTGGTCTATCTCTCACTCATTGCTTTTAAAATAAATAATTCTTAGTATTTCAGTACTATTATTATTGATAATAGTACTGAAGGTATTTCAACTCTGTTTATTTTATATTTTTACACTCCTTAGTCAGTTTTTCTCTTTTCTCATATATATATTCCTTTACTTTGCACAAATCATTTATTACTTCCCCCTGTCTTTCCTTTCCTTCTCTTACTCTTCATCTAAGTTCGTCAATCCTATTCCATCCCCACCAAAGGTATATATTCTGGGGCATTTTTATGTTTTTAAGATCCTTGCAGAGCATGTGGTATCACATGTGTATATGTTTTTACATTTCTTTTTTTTTATTGTTTTGCAGTATTGGAAATTGTACTGAGCAAGATCCCCAGCCCGTTTAATTAATTAATTAATTAATTTTGTTTTTTCGTTTGTTTTTTTGAGACAGGGTTTGGGTATGTAGCTTAGGCTGGCCTTGACCTCTCTATGTAGCCCAGGCTAGCCTCAAACTCATGGCGATCCTCCTGTCTCAGCCTCCTGAGTGCTGGGATTACAGGCGTGTGTCACCACTCCCTGCTAGTTAATTTTATTTTGAGACAGGTTTTCACTAATCATTAAACTGCCCAGGCTGCATTTGAACTTGCAACCCTCCTGCCTCAGCCTTATAGAGTGCTGGGATTATAGGTGTGTATCACCAAGCTCATTATCTTTTTTATTTTTCTTAAGTGGCATTGAACTCTAAATCTTCTACCTAGCATTTTTGCTCTTCAACATGCTTTGAAGATCACTTCACATTGTCGTATGTGTGTCTATTTTGCTGCTCTGAATTTCTTTTTCTTCTAATGGTAGAATATTTTATTAAAGGCAGGAAAAGGAAGTCATTTGTCCTGGACTCTGCAGAGAGTGGGCCAAGTAAAACAAGAAAGGAAGTATACCCTACAGCTTGAGGGCAGGTCATCATGGAAAGGCAAACACAATGGTTTTGTTGACCTGAATTTTTAAATATTTTATTCCATACTAAGCATTTACCACTCATCTGTCCACATGATGGAAGAACAATGATTTTTTTTTTTTTTTTTGGACTGGGAAAGGAACCTAGGGGCTCATGCATAACCGGCAAGTGCTCTGCCACTGAGCTATATTACCATTTCCTTTTAATTTTTAAAATTTGTGATAGTCTTCCTAAATTGCTGCGGACCTGAACTTTTGATTCTCTTCCCTCAGCTACTTGGTATGTGAGATTGTAGATGTATACCACCATAGTCATGCATAGTTTGAGAGCAAACAATGATTTACAGACATGATTTAGAGGGTTTATTTTTTTTGATGTTGAAAGTTGAACCCAGGGTTTCACACAAGCTAGATGTATCGGCCAGGGTTCACTAGAGTAACAATATGTGTATTGGAAGAACGCAAAAGGG
This sequence comes from Hystrix cristata, assembly GCA_004026905.1. NCBI lineage: Eukaryota > Metazoa > Chordata > Mammalia > Rodentia > Hystricidae > Hystrix > Hystrix cristata. The sequence continues at coordinate 99,938 of PVJO010003667.1, read as the reverse complement.
GCTGTCTGCATGCAGCAGAGCTGAGCAACCCAGCAGTCCAGTAAACAGTGGAAGACCTGTGCTCACTGCAGAGTCCCATTGGAAGCCAAAGGGTCTACGCTGCAAGGCTGAAGTCTCCGCTGGAAGCCTGGAGACCGAGGTCCCAAGGCGATGGTGAAGACTGGAGTTCCTCAGGAGAAACTGAAGCGACATTTCCTTTGTTATTCCCCTTTTATTCCATCTGGGCTACAAGCCTATTGGTTGGTGACACACACCCAGGGTGGCTCTTCTGTTTTCAGTAAATCCTTTAGCCACATCCAGAGCTGTGCTAATCCGATCAGTTGGGCATTTCTTACCCAAAATGACACTGCAGCTAACTATCACAATAGGCAAATGCTGTACCACGAGCTATACTTCCATCCTAGAGCTTTAAAAGAAATGTTATTTTCTTTTTTAACATATATCACAAAACAGGGTCTAGGGCTTCTGACTACAAAATTGTATTAAGTAATATTACTGCATTCTGCCAGATAGCTATCAGGAATGACTGTGGAATATGAGCATTTTTATTTCTGTAATTCTCAGTTGGGACTACAGATTTTCTATTTTTTTTTCCACTTTGAAGATATTATGTGGTATCTCACTATTGAATCATAAGTTTCTGATTGCTAGGAAGTTCCAGAACCATCTCCTAAACCTTCAGCATATGGCATTAGGGTTTCATATTCTGTAAATTGTGTATACACGTACTAAGTTTCTATTGGACTTCTTGTGGTTTTTTTTTTTTTTTGGTAAGAGTTCTTTGTATATTCAAAACATTAATTCCTTGTGGATTTTAGAAATGACAAATTGCCAAAGTGTTTTAACTTTGCTTAAATTGATTTTTACTGAACTGAAATCTTTAGCTCTGATATGGTAATTTCTGTGAACTTTGAAACAATTTAAATTTTATTTCTTTTTTTACATTTTATGTTAGTGGTACATTTTAGATATACATAATAATAACATTCATTACAGGAAATTTGCACCTGCACATGATATATCTCGCTGCTTTTTTTTTCCTATTCCCTTCCCCTCCCTTCAATCCCTCTTCCCCTCCTTATTTACAAAAGCTTTGTTTCCATTTTTTCTCCTTCTATTCTCTTTTTTTTTCTTGTCCCTTCCTTCCTTTCCCACTCCCCCCTCGTTTCCCTTCCCATTTGAACAATTTCTTCCCTTTTCCCAATGTAATACATTTTAGTCTTATTGCCACAGCCCCCAAGCTGTCTACTCCTGGGTAAGTAACCCCTAATAAACTCGTTCACTCACCAAACTGGACTTGTTGCCTCCTCTTAATTTAGAGACAGACAGTTCCTTTATGTCTTTCTGGGATACTCACACAACATCTGGAGCCCAAATGGAGACAACATACCCAATGTGAGTCTAGGGAAAAGTATCAGCAGAGGAAATCCTGGGGTAGCTGTCCTCCTCCATATGGTATGGGCTGACATGTCTTCTAGATGAGTATGGCCACTATGTGAATATGGGGACACCCTAGAAATGTATTATAGACTGAGAGTATACTGAAATCCCTGAAGGTAGTCTATACGGGACAGGATTGTAAGAGAGCTGTAGCCAATGTTGCATGGCCCCTCACAAGGACAAAAAACAAAAACAAAACATGAATTATAACATTATGAGTCACTTGATTCAGCCCTACCCAAAGGTAAATAAAGCCAAGAGGTCATAAGAAAGGCTTCTTGTGATAATAACTGTCACAAAGGATTCTGCCCAAATCTTGTTTGTCTTAATTTCAGCCTGATGTAACAGACCTGTCATTGAAAACTCCAAATCTTGAGATGTTAACAGTTTTTAAAAAAAGACTATCCTTATGTAGGAACAGGGGGCCCTGTAGGAAGGGAAAAGATAGGACAAAGGCCTCATTGAGCTATGTTAGAAGTTAATGGAGAGATCCACTATGGCGACGGCCTCTGCCGCTTCGGATTAGGCTCAAGCAGTCAGAAAGACAAAGGCAAAGAAACTAAGCTCAGGAAGGTCCCAAGTAGTGTGAGCAACATAAGCCCCTTTACTTAATATTTAAGCCTAAACTACTTGTCCCAAAGCTCCCAATGCATAGTCCCAGCCTCCACCAAACAACAGGAAAGGTCATATTAACGGAAGAAATCCAAAGGGAGGGCCAAAGATAGCCATGGAGCCAAACAGACTCCAGGAGCCTGCACACAAAGAAACCCAATGAAAGGAGCTGCAGAAAAGAGCCCATGAATATTTCCCTTTGGAATGCTCCCTACTCCTTGACTAGCTATCTATCATCTCTCTCTTCCTCCTTTTCCTCCACCTTCAAATAAATTGTCTTCTCTTAGTTTAAACTCGGCATCTTTAATTCTTTACTGACACTGGGTTTACCATCGCAGAGGAGCTACGTTTTCCAGCAGGGAAGCAGCTTGCAGATGTTACATTAATACTAGAGATTGACAACCCCCCTACTCCGGATGTTAAGTTCATGTCTGTATATCTCTGCCTTAATAAAAAAAGCATTCTAGGGTGGATGCGTTATGCATACAACAGTCAAAAAATTCCACCTGAAGGTATAGATTGTAAAAACAGTGATGTGTAGCTAGGCAAAGTGGGAACCAGTAAAGTTGCCTGCTCTATACAGGGTGGTCAGTATCGGAGAATATAGATTACCAGAGGTGTATAAAAAGTTGGTTGCCCAGCCCACAGTCTTTTTAGCAGTCTAGTATGGCTGACAAAAATGCCACATGGCTCATAAAAAGTAACTATGGATTATAAACAATTAAGTAAGGTGGTGCTGCTGTGCCCAACACTGTTCCTTGACTAGACAACTAACATAGGCTATGGGATCTTAACATGCTGTTTTGGATCTTGCTAACACTTTCTTTAATCTTCTCTTAGCTGTTGAATCCCAGGACCAATTTACATTCATCTGGAATGGGCAGCCAAGGACCTTTCGACCGCTCCTCCAGGGCTACCTGCATAGTCCCATAGGGTGGTGTTTGCCATAGGGTGGTGTCCCAGGATCTAGGCTTGTTATCCTGCCTGCTCGCTGTAAAAATATTTAATTATTTAGGTGGTATCATGCTAATCTCTGATGATCCTACTGATTTAGAAAAACATCTAAACGTATATAAGTCTTAGTTATTTTTCTCATTACTGAGACAAAAAACCAGACACCCAAAATTAAAAGAGGAAAGATTTATTTAGCTCACAGTTAGGAGAGGTTTCAGCCCATAATTGGCTGGCTCCAAGGAAGGGTGGCATAGCAGAGGGGCACTTAAGAGAAGAAACAGTTTATGGAAGGCAGAAGGCAGTAAAGCAGCAGCAGCAGCAGCAGCCTGCCTCTCTATCCTTTCCAGGCTACCTGGTTTTGGGTGGTGCTACCAGCCCTCTGGGTGGTGTCACCCACAGCCAGGGTGGACCCTTCTATTATCCACACCCAGAACTATGCCAAACCAATCAGTGGATTTATTTAGTAGTCACACATCCTCAATCCCAGCATCACACAATTAATCCCAGCATCTCACATCTGAGACCCAGCCACCTCTGAAAAGCCCCATCTATGATTGTATGAGGCTTTAGGGGGACATCTAGACACAAGCCATAACAACGCCTACAGGAGTAGGGATGAAAGATCCCTACAAGTTCAAACCTGTCTCAAGCTAGAGGCAGACATTGCCCTTACATCTCTCAGGGACTGTGTTGGCTAGGTCCTCTAGAAGAGTAGAACTGATAGAAAAAAATTATATTTATATATAATACATATACAGTTTAATAAAAATTTATATAGAATATATACAACTATATAAACATAAGATATTTAAATATATTTTGTACGTTACGTATACTCTAATTCTTCAGGGGGTTTATTAAATAGGCTTACAGGATCAGAGGTGGGAGAGCACACAGTGGCCATCTGTGTGCTGGGCTGCATGCTCAGCCCAGGGAGCTGGAAATTTTAGAACACCAGCCTGAGACTGACGCTCCCTGCGAAGCTGAGAGCACAAGCTGGCCTTGGAAGGCTGAAGAAGCTGGAACCAAAAGACAAGTGAAATGAAGCTCCCAAAAAGTATGGTAGATGTCCTCTTTCTCCTCCCTTTTATTCCACCCTGGCCTCAGTTCCACTGGTTGGTGCCACCCACAAATTGATGGGATTAAATTTAACCACCACAGCACTGTTCACAGAACATCAATTTTGGTGCTGGGGATCCACAGAACATCAACTTTGGTCAGATTAGTCTTTTCCAATTTTTTCTTTTCTTTTCTTTTCTTTTCTTTTCTTTTCTTTTCTTTCTTTCGTCTTTTTTTTTTTTTTTTTTTTTTTTTTTTTTTTTTTGAGAAAGGGTTTCACTGGCGTTGAACTAACTATGTAGCCCAGACTGGTCACAAACTTAGTCATCCTCCTGCCTCGGCCTCCCAAATGCTGGGATTACAGGCATGCACCACCATGCCTGACTCGAATCTTGTCTTTTAAGATTCCTAACTTCACAATCCGGAATCCTACCCATTCCTAACCACTGCTCCAAACTCTTTCTCCTGTGCACCTTTTCCTCTCATTCTCCCAGGCCTAACTTTATTTGTAGACATAATCTTATAAATCTTTGTTACACCAGTATTTTTTCTACCAAATTTAATTAATCGAGGATAGAAACCAGTTTTAATTTTTAATATCTATAGTCAATGCTTAGTATATAGTAGGCACATAATAAAAATTAGCTGGGTGTGGTGGTGCATTCCTATTATACGATCGCTCTTGGAGGCCGAGGCAGGAGGATCACAAGTTCGAACCTAGTCTGGGCAACTTAGTAATTTAGTGAGACCTTGACTCAAAAAAAAAAAATCATGGTAGAGGAGAAAAGAGGAGTAGAAATAACCAAGATATGATATGTATCTGCATTAATTTTCCAATATGAATATAATTATTATGTACGGAAACATATACAAATAAGAAATAATTTGTGGCATGAAAACCATCTTTTCAACACTCCAGTGGGATAGATACTACCTTTTCCCCTGGTGCAGAGGATGGAACCCAGGGCTCGTGCGCGTGATACTTTTACCCACAAACTGGGCAGAGCGAACCAAGTGGCATTTTCCGGGTAGCAAAGGCCACCAGCAGATGTCAGACTGCCAGGGTCAAACCTTGGCTTCCTGGCACGTCGCATGACTTGGACAAGGTGCCTAAACCCTCTGAGTCTGTTTCTCCTTCTGTAGTCAGACTCAGTGAAGGTTGTAAAGTTTCGGGTCATTGTCGGGGAAAGTGAGTCAGGAGAAGAAAAGTGTAGGACAGAGAACGTGGATCTAATTGCGTACACCCTTCCGGGTAGGAGGAGCCAGGAATTCCGGAAGTTGAGCGCGTGAGATGATTGGATCCCACTGTACATATAAGGGCCGAGGGACCAGCCTGGCACTCACAGGAGAACGGAGAGCGGGGCTGCACACACTGCCAGAACGCCACAGCAGCATGAGCTTGAGGGCTACCGCACCTTCCTGGTTCCCACCGGGGCATCCACAGGCTCAGAAGGTAGGGGCGGTGGATCTAATCACGCACCCAAGCCTGCCCCAGGATTGCTGTCAGGCTCCAAGCTTTATTGTCATGAAGGAGCAGCCTCCTAGACTAGGCCCAGACGTGCCCTCTGCCAGGCCTGAGAAGGCCCAAGAGGCCCAGCGGAAACCGGCCAGCGGCCAGCAGTCTGCCCCACCGCGACCGGCCAAGAAGCCCTCTTCGGCCCACTCCCCCGGCGGGAAGAGGAAGATCCACGGTCCTGGCCCCAAGCTGGCAACGGCTCCCACGGATGCCAAGAGGACGCCGGCGGCCGGCGGCAGCCAGGCCTCCGGAGGCCCGCAGCCCGGCAGCCGCCCGCCGAAGACTCGCACGTCACCGGGGACGGCGCCCGCGGCCTCCTCCGACAGCGTCGCCAAGCGCGTCGCCCACGGCCCGTCTTCACAGAAGTTCCACAAGGAGTTCGGCGGAAAAGCCCCGCCAGCCGTCCGCCAGCGCTACTTCGGCCTGTTCGCCGAAGAGTGTCTGAAGTTCTGCTCGTCTCCCCTGGAGGCTCTGAAGAGGGCGTGGGCGGAGGAGAAGGTGATCTTCGACCGCAGTCCCTCCAAGAACGCCTACCTGCACGACGCGGGCCACACGCTCAGGGCGCTGCGGGGCCCGGCGCCCCGCGCTCTGCCGGGCCTCAGCCAGGCCGCCCTGTACTCGCGCCTCCGCGGGTACCTGCTCACCGAGGACCAGCGCAAGGCCAACGGCTACCCCTTCCCGGACCCGGAGCGGCCGGGGCGCGCCGTGCTCTTCACGGCGGAGGACAAGGCCCAGCGCCCCCACCGGAGGACCTGCTGTCGCTGCGGCATCGAGTACCCGGTGTCCCCGTGGGGGCTCTGCGCGCGCCCGGAGCGGTGCTACTACCACTGGGGCCGGCCGCGCCGCACGCTCGAGGCCTGCGGCTGGCAGAACCAGTACACATGCTGCTATGCGGCGGTGGGCTCCGTCGGCTGCCAGGTCGCCAGGCAACACGTGCACGACGGCAGGAAGGAGGACCTCCAGGGGTTTGTGAAGACAGCGGCCAGAGCGCCTTCGCCGGACGCCCACCCAGGCATCTATGCCCTGGACTGCGAGATGTCTTTCACCACGCACGGCCTGGAGCTGACGCGCGTAACCGTGGTGGACGCAGACCTGCGGGTGGTTTATGACACTTTCGTCAAGCCGGATCGCGAGATCGTGGATTACAACACCAGGTTTTCCGGGGTGACCGAGGCCGACCTCGCACGCACAAGCGTCACGCTGCGGGACGTGCAGGCTTTCCTGCTGAGCATGCTCAGCGCCGACAGCATTCTCGTGGGGCACAGCCTGGAGAGCGACCTGCTGGTGCTGAAGATGATCCACCCCTCCGTGGTGGACACGTCCGTGCTCTTCCCCCACCCCCTGGGCCTCCCCTACAAGCGCTCTCTGCGGAGCCTCGTGGCCGACTACCTCTGCGAGATCATCCAGGACAAGCCTGCCGGGCACAGCTCCCGCGAGGACGCCAGCGCCTGCATGCGCCTGGTGGGCTGGAAGGTCATGGAAGACGCCGCCAGGACCAGCTGGGACCCCGGATCGCCGCCGCTGCCGCCGCCGCTCGCCCCTCCTGCAGCCTGGGCCTGTCCGTGGTCTGGGTCTCCTCCGACCCGAGCGTCCGAGAAGCCAGCCCGCTGCACCGCCGCCCCGGTGCCCAGAAACCCAGACGTGGACGAGCCCGCAGCTCCAAGGAGCCCGTGGCTATGTAAGACAGACGCCAGAGCCCCGAGTGCCCACTGGGCCATTCCTTGGGCTCCTGGCGCCAGCTGTTTAGCCCTCCCAGACCTTTACCCTCTCTGAGACAGCCCCCCGACCCTCCAGCACCCTCCAACCCACCAACACTTAGCCCCAACCTGCCAGGCCCCTAAGCTCCCCGCCCCCCTTCCCTTCCCTTCCCTTCCCTTCCCTTCCCCTCCCCTCCCCCGGGTCCTAATTCTGATCTCCAGGCAGGAAGAGAGCTGAACTGCCTCTGCGTCTTTTACTTTTTGTTTTTTGTTTGTTTGGGTTTTTTGTTTGTTTGTTTTTCGGTTCTGGGAATTGAACCTAGGCCCTTCACGCTGGGCTACATTCCCATCCCTTTAAAATTTTTTATTTTGAGTCAGGATTTCTCCAAGTCTCCAAATGGCGCGGCTGGTTGGGTCCTGACGTGTATCACCTCTGCCTCTGCTCCTTTTTAGGGGACGTGGAATTGGAACAGGCAAGGTAGACTTGTCCGGGGTTTGAGACTCAGCGTTGTTCTTTTAAAAAATTTTATGGCGTTGCTTTTATTGTTTTTAATTTAAGCCTGATGACTTGCACAGTTGCCCCCTTCCATCGGAGGGATGCAAGGCCCAACTTTCTTGTTCGGTGTGAAAATTAATTGTACAAAATAGAGTTACACCTGTCACACCCTACTAAAATGGAGTTGAGGAAATACTGTTGGCTTGCTCCAGAGCTCTTTTCGAAAACTAATTAAACGAAACAGTCCATTTTACCTTTTTTGTTGTGTTTTATGTTTTTCCAGTACAGGTGATTGAAGACAAGGCCTTCACAATGGGCTACATCCTCAGCCCCTTTTTGTTTTGAGATAGGGTCTTGCTAAATTTCCTGTGCTTGGCCTGAACTTGTTTTTTTCCTACTTTGCCTCCCAGACTACTGGGATTACAGGCCTTTGCTACTATTACTCTGGGCCCTAGTTTATCTTTAAGACTAGTTATACCCAGCAACTGCCAGCTAGAACCTTAACTCTAACTTTACATAGTAACTGCCATGGCTGAGTTTGTCATCTCTTATAAGCACTGATTATGCCAATGAACTCTTTTTTTTTGTCTGGCTCTGGGGATCAAACCAAGGGGTGCTCTACCACTGGGCTACATCCCCAGCTCTTTTTTATTCTTTGAGACTGTGCTAAGTTGTGCAATGAAACTCAAAATCGCAGTCTGTCTTATCCTCCCTCAGTGCTGGAATTACAGGTTTGCACCAGCAAGTCTGGCTGCCAATGAACTTTTGTTAAAGTAACTTTTGTAGATTTCTCTGTCCTAATGAAGCCCCTAAACTTTGCTTTGTTCTGTGGTTAATCTACCATAGACTGTGTGTGTCCAGGGTTTCAATCTTCTTTTTGATCCCCTAGTAAAAATTCTTTTATGAGAGTGTTGTGCTTGTGTGTTTTTGTTTGAATTTGGAAGTGGTTGGGGGGAGGGCCAGACCCAAGCTGAGCGCTCAAGAGCTACAGGGGGCCAGGACAGAAGACTCCTACCGAGTAGGCGGGACTCCCTCTGATCTCTAGAGACTGAGTAAGCCATGGGGCTGCTGGCTTCTGGAGTTGGCCTCTTCAAGTCCATTTGGACTTCTGTGACTAAAGATAACCAGTTTAGCCTCTTGCCAGACCCCAGAACCTTGACTGACAGATGTTTCCAGAGACTGCCAGCCTGTCTTCTCTCCTCCTGGTGAGGTTCTCTGTACCTCTTTCCCCTCAGTCCAGCGGAAAGATGGTAAGTGTTTGTAATGGGAAAAAAAAAAATGCCTGGAAAATACAAAGCCAAATCCAGATGAAAGTTACTTCTAAGGAGGGAGAGCGAGTAAGATTGGAGGGGTTTGTAATTCTATTTGCTGTATTTAAATTTTTTTTTTTTTTCGTACTGAAGATTAAAACTAGGGCTTTCATACTCAGCTATATTCCCAGCCCTTTTTAATTTTTTTTTTGAGATAAGGTCTCACTAAATTGTAAATTGCCCAGGCTAGACTCAAACTTACAATCCTCCTTCAGCCTCCTAGAGTGCTGGGATTATAGGCATATGCTACCAGTCAGGCTTCAATTATTTAATATGAATCATATATGGTAAAAATATTAAAACTGCTTGGAATTTGGTAGTGTGTACATAGGTGTTCTTTATGGTTTCCTGCAATTATCCCCATATTTGCAACATTTAATAACGAAATTTTAATTAAGTAATACAGAGCTGTCAATTTAGTTTGGGGGTTTAGGGAGATAAATTATAAACGAAGTTTTTATTTCTTTCCAGTACTGGGGAGTGAACCCAGGACTTTCACCCTGAACTATAACTCCATCCCCTTTTAAAATTTTTAAAATTTTCAGCCTGGGCCTCATTAAATTGCTAGTCACCTGGGCTCAAATTTTTGATCTTCCTGTCTCAACCTCCCAGAGTGCTGGGATTACAAGTGTGTGCTTCCATGCCCAGGTAATAGCACGAAGATTTAAACTATAAAGAGACCAAGTATGTAACAGAAAGAAGCAGTGCTTTGATTCTGTGAGAGCATAGTCAATAGGAGAGCCCCAAGTTAGAAGTTAGAAGAAAATGCTGCTGGGTTGTGATCCTTAATCTTGATTGTCAACTTGATTGGTTTGAAAGATACCTAGGAGGTTAGTTTTTATTTTGGGGGGAGGGTACTGGGGATTGAAGCTTGGGCCTTTGCACTGACGTATAGCCCCAGTCTAGAATTTGGGCTAGAATTTATGATCCTCCTGCTTCATCCTTCCAGAGTGCTTGGGATTACAGACATATGCTGCCATCCCCCCAGGATGCCTAGGAAATTACTAAAGCACATTTCCGATGTGTCTGGGTGGGTCATGGAGGGTCAGCCTTGGAGACTGGTCACTGGCTCCTACCTCTCTGTCTTGCTTTGCATTCCCCTCTGTTTCCCTGCTATCATGAGGTTGGCAGTATCAATTTTGTATGAGAATCTCACCTTCATGCACTTTCAGAAAACATTCACTGCCGGTGAGGTGTGTGCACAAAGGGTGGGGTGAAATTTGCTTCAGCGGTAATAACATGATCTTGAATGAGAATGCAGATTGATAATTAAGGATGCTTGAATTTGAATCTCCATCTTTAACTGTTCCTTTTTGTTTGTTTGTTTTTGGTTTTTTTGAGACAGGGTCTCTTGCTATGTAGTTTCAGCTGGCCCTATACTTGCTACGTAGCCCAGACTGGCCTCAAACTTATGGTGATACTCCCGTCTCAGCCTCCCAAGTGCAGGGATCACAGACATGCACCACCATGTCTGGCTCAACTGTTCTATTAAATACAATCACAGTGAGATTCTAGTCAACGGGGAACCAACTATATAAATGTCAGGCCTAAAAGATTATAATAGAGCTGAAAAATTCCTATCTCCTTGTGATGTCATAGTCAGGTTGTAACACAATGTATTATCAACTTGTTTGTGGTGATACTGGCATAAACCAGTACTACACTGCAGCTGTGTAGGTCTAGCAATACAATTATGTGAGTACAAAGTATTTGATAATAAATGTATTATTGGTTATATTATACTTTTATTTTTTCAGTAATGGGGATTGAACCGAGGGTCTGCGCTCTGAGTTACATACCCAGCCTTTTTATTTTTTATTTAGAGTTGGAGTCTTGCTAAATTTCCCAGACTGGGCTCAAACTTGCTATCTTCCTGCCGCAGCCTCCCAGAGTTATATTATACTTTTAACCATTTGGAAAAAAAAATTTACTGAAAAATACAATTCAGTCTTTTGTTTACTGTCTCTAGATTGGATCTAGAGTCCAAATTGAAGCTGGGTGTGGTGGCTCATATCTGAGGCAGCAGGATTTAAAGTTTAAATCCAATTTAGGCGTAATTTAGGGAGACCTTGTCCCAAAATAAAAAAGAATAAAAATGAAAAAGAGCTGGGGATGTAGCCTTGTGTGAAGCCTTTGTGTGAAGGACCCCAAACAAGTATATAAATGAAATAAAACAAATAAAGCCAGGAGTGGTAGCGCATGCCTGTGATCCTGACACTCTGGAGGCTGAGGCAGGAGGATTGCTGTGAGTTTGAGGCTAACCTGAAGGACGTAGCAAGAACCTATCTCAAAAAACCAAAAAGTGCTGGGAATTTAGCTCAGTGGTTAACTCAGTGGATCAAACAAGGCCCTGAGTTCAATCCCCAGCACCAAAACAAAAAACAAAAAACAAAACAAAAACAAAAACACCACCACTAACAGCCAAAAAACCCCAAAGAAAAAGGAGGCCACATCGACTGATTGGCTTATATCATCTAGGATTCTGTAAATACACTTTATGATGTTTGTACAACAAAATTGCTTAACCACAAATATCTCAGAACATATTCTTGTCTTAAGAGATGCGTAACTGTATTTGATGTTGCTGAAGAAACTATAATTTGTTTTAATGATTTGGATAAGTAGAAATTACCAACTACAAAGATTAAGAAAAAAGACTATGAGATACTTGAATTTGTTAAGATTTGAGTTTATGTCGTTATTCTTACTTCTTTTTTAGTAAAAGTAATAATGAATCATTTCTAAATAGCTGGATTCCCTGTGTTCTTAATTAGAGTGAATTTAGAAAACAGCACGGCTATTGTGATGGTCTTGATTGTCACATGATTGGCTCGGTTGGTAAAGCACAGTCCTGGGTAAAGCACAGTCCTGGGTATCTTTGGTGGGCCGTGGAGGCATGACCATGGGAACTGTGCATGGTCCTTGGCCTCTTCCTGTCTGGCTCTGATCCCACTTTTCTTCCTGGCTTCCATGAATTAAGCAGGTTTGCTTAGTAAAGACCTTTCTGTGTGACGTTCCTGCTCTGGAGCTGGCCTACCATGCACAGAAAACTGGATATGTGAGTCAAAATAAGCTTCTCCTCTTTAAATTTTTTTAGTGTCAGGTATTTTGTGCCAATTAAGAAAATCTGACTAATACAGATGTGCTATTTCAGCAAGATCCAAATCCAGAAGATTTGAAATTTCCTGGAAACATTTGAAACTCTGCCTCTGAAGATGAGCATAAAGTAACAAGTCCAGGGACAGGACGCTTAGAAAATAAAGATGAACCTGGTTGTGGTGGCACATGGCTGTAATCCTGGCACTTGGGAGACTGAGGCGGGAGGGTTGCTGTGAGTTCAAGGCCAGCCTGGGCTACACATAGAGTCGGTGTACAAAAAAAAAAAAAAAAAGATGAACTGTTCTCTAAATTTGCCTTCAGAAATATAGTAATTGTAATCATGTAATACATTTGAAACCTGAATATACATGAGATTGGTGTCAAAATCTGTCTCAGGGCATTTCAATTTAATTATAAATTTCATTTTTAGTGAAGAATACATGTATTCCATTGGAAATGATTTTGCCTCCTATAAATAAAACGTACTAAACCAAATCAGTATGTTCTCAGAGAAACTGAACTTGATATCAGGATTTTTTTCTAGTAAATTCTTCTGAAGTACAATATGGTGGTAACGCTTAGTTTCTTAAATGTCTGCAGCTGTCAGGTTTTTAACTTCCGTGATATTAGCATGTGTGATTTAGCATCAGTGATACTATCTGAGGAGCAGTGCAGAAAGAGATATTCTGGCTGGGTCCTGACTTCCAGGAGAAAGTGCAGGAGCCACCTAATTACTGCCCATTTTGTGTCTGGGTGAGGATTTCCCTTCAACCTTTTTTCTTTGGCACTCTATGGGCTATTTTTAAATCTAGTCTAATCTCTCTCTGTCTCCCTCCTTGCCTCCCTCTCTCTCTCCCTTTCTTGATGCCGTGGGGCGAACAGCTTTCCTTTGCCATACACTTCCATGATGATATTTCCGCCTCACCTCAAGTGTAAAAGAAATAGGACCAGCTAACCATGAATGGAAATCCCTGAAACCTGGAGCCAAAATAAATCTTTCCTGCTCTAAGTTGTTATTCTCAGGAATTTTGCCATAGTTACATAAAGGTAACTAACATAGCATGTTTTAATAAAATATTTTGTGGACGCTGAAATTTGAATTTTATATAATTTTCGTATGCCATGAAAAACTCTTGATTTTGTTCAACCATTTAAAAACGTAAAAACTCTTCTTATCTCACAGGATGTACAAAAATAGATGGTGGGCCAGATTTAGCTTGTGAACCCCTGGAATAAAATATGAATGTCGGTTAAATAATTAGATTGAATTTTTAAATTTACTATGGTAATTATATGAGCATATTTTATTTTATTTTATTTTGTTTTTGGTGCTGGGGATTGAACTCAGGGCTTTGTGCTTGCAAGGCAAGCATTCTAACTACTGAGCTGAATCCCCAGTTTATGAGCATATTTTTATAATTTTACTTGGATAGACAAGAATATTCATTTGATAATTTACTAGTATAACATTGTGAATATAGGAATTGTGGGAAAAAATTTAACATATTATGCTAAGTGTAACTTTATCTTTCTTGTATTTTGCTATGTATATCTTTGTTAAGTATTATGAATTTTTAATTCATTTCTGAAGTCATTTAACAGTGGACTAGAAAAAATAAAAAAGGCAAGTGTGGGTGAAGGACAAGTTGATAAAAGCAATGCTATGAGGAAACCTGCTTGGTGTTACAGAAAATCACAAAACTGCAGGTCTGTCCACTGAAAATTCATGCTCTCTAACCTCACGTGGGTGCTTAATGCTACTTGTCAATCCTTCACTTTATTCATTGCCTGTTAAATTCTTTTTGGATTCTTCATAGCAGCTGTTTCGAATTTTGTATGTTTTCAATTTCCAATCTTATCGTATCTCCTCACTCTAAACTATGACCTTGCTCCTTTTGTACGTGTCATCCAGCGTGAGCCCTGCAAGTTTTATCCCTTTTTCCTCAGATATCTTGCTGCCATTCCTTCTCTATAACCTCATCTTCCTCTTTATCTTCACCTCTTATTTTCTTCTGTCACAGGGGAAAATGTGCCTCTTCTTTTTCTATGACTAAATTGTCCCTGTGTTCCATCACTATTTTTTAAACTTCTTCATAAAATTGTGCAACTGATGATCTCTGTTATACATTTTGATAAGATCTCCTTGCCTCTCTGCTGGCTCTTTCTCTTATATACATTCTCAGTTCTCCCAGTCCTTAAAATCAAGGCTTATTTAGCTTTTCTGCTTTGATGCCTCATGCCAGCCGGCATCTGCTGCACTGATTGAACTTCTGTTCTCATTGGTAGGCGCCTGCCTATACTATTCTCCCAAAACTGTTGTGTGCTTAGAGGTGGGAATTTTGGAAGGCACTTGGATCGGGGATCAATCCACTGATGAGATGGTAATTCAACTGAGAGGTAGTGGAAATAGGAGGTGGGGCTTTGTTGAAAGGAGTGGGTCACAGGGACAGACCTCTGGTTTGTACCTTGTCCCTGACCCCTTTTCACTCTGGCTCTTCCCCCTTCTCTCTACTTCCTGCTTTCCAAGAAGATGAGGCTTACAGTTTTCCCTTGCCACACCCTTCCAGTTTAATGTTTGTGCCTTGCCACAGACCTAAAAGAAATACAGCCAGCTGATCATGGAGTGAAATCTTTGAAATTGTGAATCAAAATAAATTTTTCATTCTTTAAGTTGTTTTTCTCATGTATTTTATCCCAGCAATGAAAAGCTAACATACATGCCTTCACTTATGACTTAATTGACAAATCCACCCTAATTAATAATCTGTTGGGATTTCTTATTTAAAATGACTGTTCAATCTTTTTTAGTTAAATATTTTATATCTTAAAAATATGGTCTGTACTTGATGCCTGTATTAAGTGGTCCTTGCAATCTACTTTTTCTCTTCACTTTTTTTTTTTTTGAGTTCAGGTATCACAAATGACCTTTTGGGAGGAAAGTGTATATATATTTTTCTGTCTCTATCTATATATTTTCTTTTATTTTTCTAGCATTTATGCCTTGATAACTAATGTATATTTCTTGGAAATTTTTATTCTTCAGCTTCTGGAATAGTATTACTTTCTTATCACAGATTTTTCCTTCTCTGAAAATGTTGGCCACTCTTTCCTTCCAGCTTCAAAATTGGTATTGTCCAAAATCATGCCGTTCTTCTCTTTTCTTTCTGTAGCTGTCAAACTCCCTGCCTGTCCATATTCCATCGTTTCGCCTTTGAGCTGGTGACTCACATACCTTTCTAGTGGTTTCTTTTATTAGCTTCAGTTCTGCACTGTTAGGATTCTGGACATTTCCCCTAATCATCTTATATGAACCTGAAACTCATCGTACTTAAAACTAAACAATGATCTTTTCATTCAAATTATCTATCACCATCATAATTTAATTCCTGAATTTTTAAATAAAAGAAGCTCTTATTTCTTCAGAAATAAAATCTTGGAACCATCGTCCACTCATTCCTATTTATTGCCTTCCCTAGATAATCATCAAATTTACCTTTGGAGTATTTCTGGCAATTTTCCCTTTCTGTACTATTCCTTTTATACTACCTTCATTTAGATTTAATCTCCACATACTTAAGACATTGGTGGTATTCTGTACTGGTCTCATTTCTTACACAATCAGTGGACTCCATTTTGACATCTTTCTAGATCTTCAGTTCATTTTATTTCATTTTGGCCATATTGCTTTATTGCTCAAGAATAATATCTAGCAATTGTAGAAGGCTTACTGGGTATTAGGCATATTTCTAAGTAATCCTAAATCCTAAATAGATAGACTTAATTAGTCTTCACAAGACTCCTATTATGACTCATACCTAGATGTCCCCTCAGAGACTCTTGCGCTTGTAGGTGGGGCTTTTGAGAGGCCGCTGCTCATCGGTGTGCGATACTGGCAACTGAATTAGTCCACTTATTGGTTAGCATTGTTGGGGGCAATGCAATTACTGAAGAGGGCAGTTTCGTCCTGGGAGTGAGTGGCACCAACCAATAGACTTGTAGTTTGTACAGAATAAAAGGAAAAGCAGGAAGAAGGCTGCTGTTTCCTGACTTCTGCCTGCTCTGCCATGAATTGTTTCTTCTCTACCACGTCCCTCTGCCATTTGCCCTGCCTTGGAACCAGCTGACTACAGGTGGAAACCTCTACAAACTGAGCTAATAATATAGACCTTTCCTCCTTTAACTTGTGGGTGTCAAGTATTTTGTGCCAGCAACGAGGAATTAACTAAGACAAGTTCCATAAAATAACTAGTATTATCATTTATCCGTGGAGAACATCGAGTCATTTAGAGTTCAGTGACTCACCGAAGATCACTGAAGATGATGTAAAGTCAGGAAATCAAGCTCATCCCCTCACCACCATCCAGCATTGGTATGGTTACTGAGGCCGAGTAACACCTAGGCTCTTAACCACTGCAGTTTAATACACATTTTGTGAGTGAATAAGTAAAGTTCAGATTAACTAACTCGGTTTTCAAGTCTCTGGCCTCCAACTGCTTTTAATATTTAGCACTGTGAAACACAAAGCCAGTGTAATGGCTCCCCTATAGTATTCATATGTTCATGCATATGCACTGGGCCTTTGCTGTGCACAATTTTATTTTTGTAGCTTTTTCTCCTCATGTTTCTCTTTCCCTACTAAGCAGAAAGTCTTTGGTATAAATCCTCTCTGCCACCTTTCAATACTTGAATACTAGATTCTGCCTTACTCAAGTGATCCTTGTCCCGCCCACCTGTCAACTGCACTTATTTTACATTCCACTTACTATATTTCAGGTGTTATTCAGAATATTGATATTGCGGTGTTATCTCTTCTACTTTGATATGTTAGAGCCATATTAAATAGCAGTAAAGTTTTGATTTTTCCAATTATGATTTTAAAAGATGCAAAAATTCTATTGACGAAAGAAACGGTAGCTTCCCCCTCAAATATCAGGTGATCTCAAATTATGTCACCATTTCTAGTTTTTAGTTACTACTGAAAGCTGAAATACTATTACCACAAAAATGGAGATTTTCCCACTAGTTCTAACTCTCAGTAAACAGGAAATACAGTACCAGAAATCTGGCATGACAGCCTGGTCTTGTTTGGGCTCTTTCCTGCCTCTTGCTAAATTTTGGCAAGTGTGCCCATCATTCTCTATTACTTAAGTAGCTGAGACTCTGCAATATTAATTCCAAAACCACATACAGAATGGATGAAAACCAAATGTTACAAAACTAAAAGCTCTTGTAACAAAATCTTCCTGACAATTGGAACTGACAGTTGTGTAGGGTGATGTGGTTGCACAGAAACACATAGTAGGACAATGAGGAAGGGCAAAGCTGAGACAGCCTAGGATTGTTTCTTGTCCTTTACCTCACTCCAAATGCAAGTTGCTTTGGCCCTCGGATAACTGGTATAGTTGGAGGTTACATTTTTGAAGCAAAATAAAACGAGGCCTAGTTTTTCCTATTAAGCTTAAGTCTCACCAAACAAAGCCTCTTTTATTAGGGACTTTATGTAAGTTCATATTGTTTTCTGATTTTAGGATGGCCTGATCTTCCTAAAATTGAATTCAGAAGTTACTTAGCTTATGAAAGTCTAGATACACTGTACTTATTTTTATTTATTTATTTATTTTTTGTAGGGTGCTGGGGATTGAACTCAGGGCCTTGTGTTTGCTAGGCAAGCGCTCTACCACTGAGCTAAATCCCCAGCATTGGGGGCTGAGGCCGAGTAACACCTAGGCTCTTAACCACTGCAGTTTAATACACATTTTGTGAGTGAATAAGTAAAGTTCAGATTAACTAACTCGGTTTTCAAGTCTCTGGCCTCCAACTGCTTTTAATATTCAGCATTGTGAAACACAAAGCCAGTGTAATGGCTTCCCTATAGTATTCATATGTTCATACATTTTTTTGTTTTTTGAGAAAAGGTCTCACTCTGTAATTCAGAATGGCCTTGAACTCACTATATAGCCCAGGCTGCCTCAAACTCGTAGCAATCATCCTATTTCAAGTGTGCATCACCACGGCTGGCTAAATTCACTGTACTTATTAATGCCTTAAATAGCCAAGCATTTGTCCTGTGTCCCATGAATTCATTCTTAAATTGGAGGGTCTATGTCTATGTCTTTCCCTTTTTCTGACTTCTAATCAGCAAAGCTGACACCTTATTTTTCATGGTTTGCCCGCCACCCCTGGTACCTTGTAGGTTTTAGGGAATGCTTGTTGCCTAAGCCATTTTTAAAAATATTTTATCTAGAAAGCTGACCACTAGAAGAACATTTTCTTTTGTCAGAAAAGAATGAGTACATTTCCTCTTTCTATATATAGGTGTCAGGAGCGTCTATTTGGGTTTTTAAATGATTCATTTGTTGTGCCCTGTCTCAGTTGCTTTTATGTGGGATCTGAAGTTTTCTGTGTGCCTGTGTTCCTGTTTTGGTACTCTTCTAATTTAGGATTCTAGGTTAGAAAACATAATGTGAAAGGAAATAAAAGGTATAAATAAAGGCCTTCCAGAATTTCAGAGGAGGGATAGATAAACTCTAGAGAGAAATGTAAGTGTGAGAAGGCTTTTTTTTAAAGGACTCAAGGTCAAAAGTAAGAAAGATGTGGGGCTGACAGTGAACTCTGAAGTTACAAGTCAGCAAGTGGTACACCTTTCGGTACTTAGTAAACTATTGCCTAATGTTTTCCAGGCAGATAGTTCATGCCAAACTTATACCCACATAAATCCATACACCTCATAAAACTGCTTTAGGCATTAGCAGTTAGTCCATAGTATATGTTTTCTGTCATCAACCAGTGTAAAAATAGCATTCATCTATGGAATACTCTTTGAAAATGATTTAAGTCTGTTTAAGAAGCAAACTTCACAAAACAAAGTGAAATAAAAGAAAGTAAAAAAATCCTTCATAAATCCTCCAAACTATTAGTCAACATCGCATCGTCTAAGAAAAACCTATAAAGCACCTATCTCGTGTGTATTTTTTGCTACATCTTCCACTGAAATCAATATATTATTTTCTAGATAGTCATAAAATTCAGTCTGTTTTAAATTAAGTATAATGAACTCAGCCAAAATAGATGCCTTTCTAGTGAGATATATGTAGAACTTCCTTTAAATACTTAAAACTCAATGATTTACTACCTAGAATATAGTGATCAGAGAAAAGAAAAGCTTTGTGTGTTTTCGGAGATTTGTATCTTCAGATTTAAAAGGCTTTCTAGTTACAGTGACCCAGATGTCTGGACTCCCTCAAAAGCAGGAGATACAGATCTGTTGGAGGAAGTGACTGCCGGGGTGCCAGGAGCACGACCAGGGATGGAGACAGCAAAGGAGGAGGACAGAATGTGTTTTGACTAAGCTATCGATACTCACGATTAAAATAGAGGATCAGAACAAAAGGTTGAGCAAAAGATTGAGAGTCTCGGTGAAATGGAATAGCAGGTCAAATTAAGTAGACTAATAAAAGTTTATGAAATGAGCCCATGTACCTGACCATGCTTCTTTTTTCTTTTTCATTTTAAAAAGACTTTTTTGAGCTCGGCATGGTAGTTTATGCTTGTCCTCCTAGCATTGGGAAGTTTAGACAGGGGGATTGCCACAAGTTCGAGGCCAGCCTGGGCTACATAGTCAGTACCAGGCCACCTGAACTACAAAGAGAGGTCCTACCTCAAGACCAAAAACACCAAAACCAAAACCCTAAACTTTTTCGTAAGTCATTATAATCTATTGATTGTTTTGGCCATTTTTGTACTTCTTTTCATATGTATTTATGTTTTAGTTGCATCCATACCCTATTGCCTTCTCTTCTACTCATCTTTCTGAATCTCATTTATTTTATTTAAAACCATGATTTCCAGTTCCATTCATTTTTCTGCAAGTGAAATTTTGTTCTTTTCATGGTTGAATAATACTCCATTGAGGGTATATACCACACTTTCTTTATCCATTCATCCACTGATGAGTACCCAACCATATCTTGGCTATTGTGAATTAGGTCACCATAAACATAGGTATGTAGGTATCTCTGTAGTATGCTGACTTTAAATCGTTTGTGTATATACCAAGAAGTGGTATGTCTGAGTCATGTAGTAGCCATGTAGTATTTTCCATTCTCGGCAGCAGTGTAGAAAAGTTTCTTTTACCATGCGCCCTCACCATCATTTGTTGTTTTCGTGTTCTTGATTATAGGCATTCTCAGTGGGATAAGATGGCCTATCAATGTAGTTTGATTTGCATTTCACCATTGAGCCTGAGGATATTTCTATTGGATGCCTGCCAAATGCCTTTCCTTGGATTGGACACATACAGTAAGAAACCACAGAAGTCATTAATGTTAAGAAAAGCTGAGGAACTAACTCTGTTATGTTCAGCCAGTCTCTGGTGAGACCAAAACCTCAAACTAACTAATTTAAAGCTCTCTTTTTTCTGACTTTGACAGTTACCACTGCTACCATTTTATGGTTTAGATCAAGAATGTGCTCCAAAAGACTCACACTTGGACTTTTGGAAGGTGACTGAATTATGGGGATATTATGAAGACTGTAAACAATATTTATTACTGCAGCCTCATCTTTTGTCTTTTTATTCCTCCTACACAGATTATTCCATTTTCTCTTTTCCCCTATTCTGTCATTTTTTCCTTGTTTCCTCAATTTCTTCTTACAGAGTATATTTCACAACCACATATATTTTTAATGTACTTCATTGAAGTGAAGTTTGCATAAAGTAGAACTCATCTAAATTAAAGTGTAGTTTGATGAGTTTTGACTACTATGTATGTCTGTGTAACAACCACCACAACTGTTGTTGGGGACATTTTGAAACTACTACTCTTTGTTTGTTTTTTTGTGGTGCTGAGGATCGAACTCAGGCCCTTGTGCTTGCAAGGCAAGCACTCTAATCACTGAGCTAAATCCCCAGCCCTGAGACTACTACTCTTATTCTCTTCTGCAACATTCTGCGCTCCCACTTCTCAGCCCTCGCTTAACACTAACGTTCTTTCTGTTGTCATAGATGATTTTGTGTTTTCTAGAATTTCATAGAAGTGGAATAATATAGTTTGTACTTCATCGTTTTTTGCTCCCATCACTTAACGTTGTGATTTTAAGATTCATTCACACTGTTGTATGTATCAGTAGTTCAATCCTATTGTGTAGTATTCTATTTTATGGACATATTCCACATTCTTTATTCTTTCACCCATTGTTCACATTTGGTTGTTCCCAGATTTTGATGAAAATCAGTAAAGCTGCCATAAACATTTCTATCTAAGGCTTTGGACATATGTAGTCCTTTTTATTAATTAATTACCAGAGAGTTGATTTGTTGGGTGGATGATAAGTGTATACTTAACCTTATCAGAAACTGTCAAGCTTTATCTGAAGTAGTTGTGCCATTTTAAATTCCCATTCCACAGCCCTGTCAACATTTGGTGTTGTCAACTATAGTTTTAGTCATTTTAGTGAATATGTAGTGGTACTTCATGGTAATTTTCTCTGCATTTCTCTGATGGCTAATGATGCCGAGCATCTTTTCATGTGCATATTGGTCATTTGTATACCTTTTCAATTGCCCCATTCCAATCTTTTGTTCACTTAAAATATATTTAGTAATATCTTAAGGCTTATTACATTCTTTATACATCAGCAAAATATAATTTGTTTCTAATTTAAAAGCAATATTTTTCTGTTATACTGGAGTAGTTAGGTCTTGATTTAATTCAACAGTTGCTTATATTTAACTCAAGCATATCAATGAGCTAACTGGAAAGTCTACCAAAAGGCCAACAATACCTATAAACTGCCTTTTGATAATCGTGTATTATTTTTGCAAAAGTTCTAAACCTGTGATAAATATTACATAGCAATCTTATGACGAGAACAGTAGCAGTCAATGAGGAGCTTACACAAGCCAGCTTTCAAGCACGGTTTGAATGTTTCAATTAACAGTTTTGTACCACAATTAGAAATGGAATTTGATTATAAGAGCTAGATATCACCTGAATTTCAGCAGTTAAATTGGCAAACATTGTGTTGAAAAATATGTTAAAATAGGTGCACATCAACCTGGGATTAGAATGATTTCTCTCAGTTCCCTTAGAGTGCAAATGTAAGTCACTGTGATATCTTAGAGTCTCATTGCCCATGTCTGTATACAGTAGGTTCTTGGTGTTCTCTTGGTGTTCTACATTACTGAAAATACTACATTAGTGTAAACGATGAACTAATTCCTAGGGTAAATGTATATAAATCAATATATAACAAGTTTTAATCCTAAGAAACTACCCATCCTAGTAAGTTCTGTGCTCTTTGTTTTAAAACAGAGAATACAAGATTGAGAATTGTTAAGTGATTTGCCTGAGCCTACTACATACACTAACAGTGCAAGAGTTCAATTCAAACCTCATCTACCTGCCCCTAGAGCTGGAGCTTCTCAGACTCTAATGCTTCCACTCTCCCTGCCATCTGGTCATCTGTGTGTGAAAGCAGAAATGAGGAGGCAGAGAACTGCCTTGGTTGGCCACAGCTGGGACTCAGTCCTCTGGGACACTCAAGTTCTTCGCTGCTCTGCATATGTCCATGAACTATGGCAAAATGTTCAGGAATATTGATTTTGGGGATTACAAAGAAGATTTAGCAAGTAGGTGAATTCATAGTTATGGGATCTGTGAATAACAAGAGGTGATTATACAGCACATGAGACCACAAAAGCATATATGTATTCACATGTAGTTACATATGACTTTGGAAGGTCGGGGAGAGGGACCAGCAGGAGGGCACCAAGCAATGGTTTCTGGATTTTTTTCGTTCTGACTTTAAATTGGACACCAATAAGATTCTCTCATCTTTTTTTTTTTTTAATGTGTGTGTGTGTGTGTGTGTGTGTGTGTGTGTGTGTGTGTGTTTGTGGGAGCTAGGGATCAAACTCAGAGACCACTTGAGCTAAATCCCCAACCCCCAATTCTCTCATCATTTTAAGGTCTCTGGGTCATGTCTTGGTTGTGTATTACATATATTAGTTGACTTTTTTATGGGTCAAAGTAAATGGATTGGGTAACAAAACTACAAAATCTGGGTCTTGTGAACATCTAATCACTTACTCATTCATAACATAGACTTATATCTCACATTGAGCATGTGTTGGTACATTTGGTCTGTTATATTTGTATAAACAGAATCACAAGCCATAAAAGAGTTGCACTGGATATCCTATCTTTGCTCTTCTCATTTCCACATTTAAGGTCATCTGAAGTTTGTAATAACACGATTCCAGCCATTTCCATACTGAGAGATGATGTAATGACATTTGGCAGAAACATTAAAGCTATACAAACTTCATACAACTGTTAACAATCAGAACATTATTCCAGACAACTTGGACCTAGGAAGCAACTGGAAGAAATCAGAAGATCACAGAGTGGGAGAAGGTGACAATTTCTCAAGGTGGAAAATCATTTAGGTATAAAATCTATTGTCTTAGGTTGTTTCCCTCTGCATTCATTCATTTGAAGAAGAAAATTAGTTTGGAGCAAGGTCTTTCTCACTAAGTTTCAAAACTTTCTAAACTATTCTGGCCAATTTGTTTTATAATATGAATAATATAACCATTACATAATACCAAATTTGGGGGCTAATTTTTTTCATCTTAACATAGTGTTTATATTTTGAGTAAGACTTAATTTTATGAATTTTGTCTGGTAGTAAACATGTATTTTAAAAATTTATGCTTGAGGGGCTGGGGATTTAGCTCAGTGATTAGAGTGCTTGCCTTGCAAGCACAAGGCCCTGAGTTCGATCCCCGGCACCACAAAAAAAAAAAAAAAAATTAATGCTTGAATTTATGTTCTGTAATAAGCTTATATAGTTTTGGATTTGAAAAATATAAAATATTTAATTAATGTTTTGTTTATGAAGCCTGTGCAGTTTAAAATAGAGTGTGAATATTTTAAAAACACCAGAGTTGTTATTTGGCTTAGGTACTGTAGTTTCCATTTGAGTAGGGATACTTTGATGGGGCTATTGACTACTTCTGACTCTGAGACTTTTGTTCATTCTTTATGTAAATATTATTACATTAAGTTCTTTGAACGTACTCCTGCACAAATTACTTATAAGATGATATACTTTAGAGGAAGTGAATGAAACTTAGAATAAGTAAATGACTTTGTTGCCTCGTTATTTACAATAAACATTTCCCTATCAATGTATGCTTTTTTTTTTTTTAATTTTGGTCTGGTGCTGGGGCTCTAACTCAGGGCCTTGTGATTTTGAGGCAAGCACTCTAACCACTGAGCTAAATCCCCAGCCCCAGAAATGCCATTTTTAAAACCTGCAAGTCGAGTTGACTGTTTAACAATTTAATTTAATAAACCTTTATTTAGAATTTTAAGGGAAATTCTGAGGCAGTAAAAATATAAACATTAATAATATGTTATCTCTGGCTTCTAGGGTTACAGTTCAGTAGGAACTGCCCAGTGTCACAAGCAAATATATCTATTATAAGCAAAAAATCATCTAAAAATATAAATAAAGTTTCACAGAAGGGAACTTTAAAAAACTCATGTGGCACAGAATGGAGTTATGGTATGTAGTAGGAAAGGCATTTAGGCAAAGGGAAAAACACAGAAACATGAAGGCATGAAAAGTGGTGTGTTTGTGTCTGTGATGATGGCATTGCAGTGTAGGGTGTGTGTCTTTTTCAAATCAGACTGCTGTAACAATACCATACACTAGAATGAGTTAAACAGTAAACACTTGCTTCTCACAGTTCTGGGGCTGGGAAATAGAAGATGGAGGAGCTGTCAGCCTGAATGTACGGTGAGGTCCTGCTTTATGGCTTGGAGGCAGGTACCCTATCCTCATGTGGCAGAGAGGCAGAGAGATGAACAGACAGACAGACACGCATGCACACGCACACGCAGAAGCACTCTCAGCTTTTCTTATACAGGTTATACTGGCACTAATCCCATCACAAGGGGTCCACTCACCACCTGCTTACCTCCCAACTATTTCTAAATACCTTCACATTGGGGATGAGAGTTTCAACACACGAAGTTGGAGAGAACACAATCATTCAGTCCACAGTAATGTGATACATGTGGAAGAGTTAGTGAAAGATAAAATTGGAAAAAAATCATTTGGGATAAGATTGAATCATTTGGTTTTGACAACCGAATTAAAAAATATATACATTTTATATACACACAGTATATATATATATGTATATATAGTGTATCTCTGTGTGTATATATCTTTATATATATACTGCATATATCTGTGTGTATATGTATATCTATATATCTGTGTGTGTATATATATACACACAGACACACACAATAAGATTCCACTTGATGTGATCTGCTTAATGCTGTTTCAGTATTATGTGGTTACATAAAAAAGTATGGCAAAATCAACACATTTCCTAAAAAAAAGTTTAGTGACTGTAACAGAAATTATGGATCAATTTATACAACGTAATCCAAACTTAGAAGTTGAAAGGCAAGAGAAAAGGTCATTGCAATTTCTTGTTATCAACAATTGCTTGCTGAACAAAACTGGAAAAGACAATGTTAGAGGCTTCATTACAAAAAACAAAAAATTTCCAATGAAAAAGAGCCTTCCTTATCAAAAACATAAATTTTTTTGGAATTTAAAAAATATTTTTATGACTGTTTTATGAATTAAAATCATTATAGCAATAAAAATGTATATAAGTAATGTAATAAAGAAAATTGATAAATTTCCTTATTCTCTGTTCTGCTTAAGCTATACCCACTATTTGCATGTTAAGATGACCTTATTTAACACTGTTTCGTTTAGCGCTGGGACTTCTTTGAACATGTCTCCCTGCATTAAGCGGAGTCTTACTGCAACAAAAGACTCCAAGGTCTCCCAACTCTCCCAAAGGAAATTCAGGAGGCAATGATGAAGATGAGAACAAACACTGGGTAGTGAAGCTTTATGAACTGATGAAAGAAGAGGTAAAGAAACTTGCCAAGTTCAAAGAGGACATGGAACTATCATACAAACTGACAATGTGGATATGGGAGAAACAAATAAAAAATTGGAAGAGCTGACCAAAACTGTTCAAAACATGAATGGCAAATTTACCAAAGTTGTAGACTCCATAAAAAGGTGTCAGACAAAATGCTGGAAATAAAAATTTTATAGAATTTACAAATTGAAAAAATGACCAACGTGAAGAGAGGGTTTCTGAAATTGAGGATGAAATGGTAAATTATGATGAATTACCCAGAGACGCCTTAAAAAGATAAGACAACAAGAAAAATTTATCCAACAGTTGGTAACACTAAGAAGATCAATTTAAGGCTAACTGGGATTAGAGAGAAACTAGAAAATAGCATACATGGAATAAAATATCTGTTTACAGAATCATAATAAGAAAACTCTCAACTACAAGGAAACATTTCAACATGCAGGTACTTGAGGCTTATAGAACACCAATTAACTGTGATGAAAAAAGGAGCCCCCTAGAACAACACATCACAGGCCAAATCACAGATGTCCAACAAAAAGACAGAATTGTAAAAACTGTCAGAGAAAAACGAAAAGTCGTATATAAAGGTAAACCCTTTAGAATTACAGAATGCTTTTCAACACAAAGTTTAAAGGCCAGCAGAGCCTGGAGTGAAGTGTTTCAAGCCCTAAACGCAAACAACTTCCAACCCTCACTAATATACCCTGCAAAAATTTCTTTCAAAATAGATGGAGAGGTGAGGGCATTCTACAACAAAGAACACCTTAAGAGATACATGTACACCAAACTGGTACTCCAAAAACTACTCAAGAATGTCCCAGACAGATGATGAAGCCAACAAACTACAAATTCAGATGGAGTGAATGCCTCAAAAATGGCAAATTGTTAAACAAAAAAGGCAAAATAAAGGAGTCATGAACAGAACAGAATGAGAAGAATAAATCAATACCTTTCAGCAATAATTCTCAATGTAAATGGCCTCAACTCCTCAATTAAAAGACATAGACTGGGAGAGTGGATCAAAAAACAGAATCCAGGAGCCTGTTGCATTAAAGAAACTTGTCTAATCCAAAAAGATATTCATAAACTAAAAATCAAAAGATGGAAAACAATATCTCATGTACTAGGACCACAAGAGTGAAAAGAGATAGCAATTTTATACTCAGAAAAAGTAAACTTCAAGATAAAACCAATCAGAAGAAGCAAAGAAGGTCACAATATACTAGTTAAGGGAACAATCCAACAAAAACAGATAACATTTGAAAATATATATGCACTGAATATTGGAACACCTAATTTCATAATATGAGTACTGATGGTTGTAAAAGATCAAATAAACACCAATGCACTCTTAGTAGATGTTATGGCTTATATCTAGATGTCCCTGCCAAGCCTCATGGACTCATAGGTGGGGCTTTTCAAAGGTACCTGAATCTAGACAGTGTGAATGTGGACTAAGGATGTGATAACTGAGTTATCCACTGATTGGTTTGGCATTTTTCTGGGTGTGAGTAATGGGAAGCCCCACCCTGGATCAATCAATAGGCTTGTAGCCTGGATGGAATATAAAGGACAGAAAGAAGGCAGGCTGGCTGCTTGCTCTTCTGCTTGCTGCCTCCTGACTAACATGGACTGTTTCTTCTCTGTCATGCCCCTCTGCTGTGCCGGCCTGTCTTGGAATCAGCTATGGACTGAAATCTGTACAAACTGTGAGCTGAAATAAATCTTTCCTCCTTTAGCTTTGGGTTTTGGATATTTTGTGTCAGCAACAAGATAAATAACTAAGACAGTGGATGATTTCTATATCCCACTTTCACAAAGAGATCAACTAAACAAAAAATCAACATAGAAATATCCTAACTGAATCACAACTTTGAACAAATGGACTTAATATATGCTTACAGTGTTCTACCCTACCGCAACAGAATATATCTTCTCAGTGGCATACTGAACTTTCTTCAAAATAAATCACATACTAGTCCACAAAGCCTGCTTAAATAAATATAAAAGAATCAAAATCACCACGTGTATACCATCAGACCACTGTGCATCAAAACTAGAAAACAATCACAAAAAAAAACACAGAAAATTTAGAAACACCTGGAAACTTACACTCCTGAACACTCAAGAATTATCTCCTGAAACTCAAGGTCGATCATGGCCTGGACTCGGGTACTAAATGCCAGGAGATCACTCATTTTGATGATGAACCTTGATTGTCAGTTGGTTTGGCTGGAGAGATGCTAGGGCATTAGTGTGTCTGGGAGAGTCATAGGGGCGTGACACTGAGTCCTATATCTTGTCCCTGCCCACTTCCTCCTTTGTGCTCTTCCCCAGCACTGCGCTCCCTGGATGTCATGATGCGAGCAGCTTTTCTCCACCACACCCTTCTGCCATGATGTTTCTGCCTTGGAGCCAGACAAATATAGCTGTGTAGTCTCTGCAGCTGTGAGCTAAAATAAACCTCTCCTCCTTTAAATTGTAATGTCAGATATTTTTTCCTGCAACAAAAAATGCTGACTAATAACACTCACTAGAACCTATGTAACTGTGATACTCTTCTTTGTCTTTGAGGAATAGATCTCTCTGCTTTGCTGGATGTAGAAGGAAGATGTCAAACCATAGCACCCAAACTAAGTAGGTCTGTAATAGGTCACTTACATCGAAAGACTTACTTTCCTCATGGCATTAGATTGGATAAGGTGCCTAAGCCTGCTCTGACAATCAATGGTCAATACAATGAGTCTTGTTGGACAAGGATGACCCATTAGTACTCAATATGTGGACATGTTAATAAGGGTGGGGGGGAGAGAGAGAGAGAGAGAGAGAGAGAGAGATTCTGTGTTTTGAGCATAAATGCTAGGTGGACAACACATGAGCGCTCATCATTATCACATTTTGGTAAAATCCCAAATCTCCTGTGCCTTGTTATCAATTCCCACTTAGGTACATTACCTACAATTAAAACCTTGATAATAATTAGTCTAATTATTTAAATATATGATATATTTTCAGAGAATTATATATTATACAACACATATTAGGAGTATTAAGGATTGTATCTAGATGTCCCCCTGAATCCTCTTGTGATCATAGGTTGGGCTTTTCAGAGGTGGTTGGGTCTAGGGTGTATGATGCTGGGATCAAGGATGTTGTTATGATTTGTGTCTAGATGTCCCTCCAAAGGCTCATGTGGTCATAGGTGGGGCTGGATCTAGAGCATGTGATTACTAAATTAGTCCACTGATTGGTTTGGCTTAGTTCTTCTGGGATCAAGGGTATGATGCTAGGATTAGGGGTGCTGGGATTAAGGGTGGGAGTGCTACCCACTTTAAGGCCAGGTAGTTTGGATAAAATATGAGGGACAGAAAGAAGGTCATCTACCTCTTGCTTACCCTCTTGCTTACCTTGATGCCTTCTTCCTGTCTGCCATACCACTCTGCCTTGGATCCAGCTGATTGTGGACTGAAACCTCTACAAACTGTGAGCTAAATAAACCTTTCCTCCCTTAACTTTTGGTGTCAAGTATTTTGTCTCAGCAATGAGAGAAAAGTAAAACAGATGTGATGCTGGGATTGATTCATGGTGCAATGCTAGGATTAAGGCTGCCCCACCCTAAGGGCTAGCCTGGATAGGACATAAGGAACAGAAAGAGTGTTGCTGCTTGTTGCTTGCTGTTTCTTTGCTACTTTTCTGGTTTGCTGTCTTCTGCCTGCCGTGAAGTGTTTCTGCTTGCCATGCTGCCCTGCCTTAGAGTCAGCCAATCATGAACTGAAACCTCTACAAAATGTGAGCTACAATAAACCTTTCCTCCTTTAATTTTGGATGCCATGTATTTTGTCTCAGCAATGAGAAAAGTAACTAAAACAAGGAGTATTATAACAAGCAGATGCATTTTTAGTTATAAGAAAAAGAATACTTGCTCTTTAATGACCCAGACATCATCCTACTCTTTCCACTCCAGGCGTACAGGAAATTCCTCATCATCAAATTTCTGAAAACCACACTCAGACATTACCCATATTTTTAAAGTCCTGTCATCTCTTAGTTTTCAAACAGCAGGAATCTTCTGCTGTATAAAACCCCATGATTTTATTGGAACAATGAGCTAAAAATAGAAATTAATTTCAACCTGTGATTCTATGCTTTCCTATAAAAACACTGAAAATTAGTCTTTTATTTAATGATATGAGCCTAAAGTAATACAGAAAATTCTTCTAAGAGTTGATAGTACCCTTAAACTTAGCAATTCTGTAAAAGTTAGTTAAATGATTGATATAGTCTCCTCGGTTTTCACCTCAAAATCAACAGTGATTGCTGACACTTATATCCTTTATGGCAGAATATGGCTCTCTTGTCCTGTTATTTAAAATGAGTAAGCTTTTGTTCACTAGTATCTTTCATTTTTTGATCAGTTCCAGACATGTAGTAAGCAGTCAACAGTCTTGAATAAATCCATAAAAATATATGGTGTGACAGTTAAAGTGGATTATCAACTAGATTGGCTTGGGAGCCATCTAAGAAATTAGTAAAGCACACTTCTGGGAGTGACTGGGTGCGTCCCGGAGGCATAAACTTGGGTACTATTTATGGTGCCTTCCATTCTGGCGTTCTTCTCTTGCTCTGCTTCTTGACTCCCATGAGCTAAACATCTTTGCTCTGCCATGACCTTCTGCTATGACCTTTGCCATGTTGCTTCCATCTTGGAGCCAGCCAATTTTCAACTGAATCCCCTGAAACCAAATTAAATCTTTCTTCCTTTACATTATGTATGTTGGGTATTCAGGCCCACTAATGGGAAAGGTGACTAATATATACAGTATAAGGCAATGGAAGAAGTGTATGTCACTAAATTCCTGGAACTTCATGGTAGATAGGTAGTCTCCAAAGATGCCTGCCGTCAATTTCTTCCTTGAAGTTATGTGCATATTTTTTCATTCAAAGAGGTCAAATCTATTTCTTTTACCCTAATCTCTAGGCTGACCTTTTATATTTCTTTGACCAATTAAATTTGGAGGAAACGATATTGTGAGAGTTCTGTGCCTTACATTAACTACTATTTACTTTTTAAAATTTAGCTAAGATAGAAGAGTCCATAGTCTTCCAGACTGGGAAAAAGTTCACATGGAGTTACAACAGAGCAGTCAGAGGCACCAGACATGTGAGTAAATCCTCTTTGGTTCTATTATCTTAGTGTACTCACTAAATGAAAGCAGCTGAATAAATGACCACAGTTGTTATCACATGGAACTGCAGAAGAACTATTCAGTTAAGTAAGCCTAGCCCAAATTCTTATCCTACAAGATTATAAGAATTATTGAATTGTTATTTTAAGCCACTAAGTTTTGGGGTTGTTTATGAGATAGGTATCTAAAACAAAATAAAGTTGTAGGCCAAGAACCACATAGTGATTTATCATAAAAAACAGTTTTTAATGATTCATTAGCTAACAACTCAATCATATCCTTTAATTTTGTGAAAAGTAAAGGACTAGAAACCAGTCGCTTTGCAAAAGATTTGCTATGCAGTTGTCAATGTCATTTCCTTTCGGTTCTCTCACCAAGATTTTGAGTTGTGACTTTGTCTGGTACTGACACATTTTTAAAAATATAAGAGCGATAAGACTACATATTTTTTTCTCTGCTCACTTTTTTCAAAGTCCTTGGTGGGAGGTGGCAGGGGGTGATTGACATTGTCTGTCTTCAACACGATCCTCCATTCGTCTTTCACCATCACCATTCTCACTTTCCATGTGTTTTAGAAATTAGGGGTGAAGATGAGTTACTGCATTTGATTTGGTTTTTGTGTTAATATTTTCTGACCTATTAGCAGTTTCTAAAGAAGGCCAAGTCCTTTAAGAAATCACATCAATGATTGTGTTTGGTAGATGAGTCAAAAACCAGATAAAATATGTAAGCATGCTGAAACAACAAGCTGGTTGCTTTGGCTGATTCGACTTCCAGATCTTCAGCATTATGTGAACTTTTTCTGAAAATTACTCCTTCGGGGTTGATTCTCTTTTCCACCCCTACATCCACAGTATCTTCCCATTTTTAAAAAAGAGATGCACATTTTTCACTATTTGGAATCTTATACTGAGAGAACATCAAACAACCGCCCCTTACTACTTCTTACCAAGGACTTTGAGAAAAGAGAGCAACAGAAAAAAAAACCTATAGTCTTATTGTACTTATCAGGCTAATATGTAAGGGAGATGTTTCTTCTATGATAGGAATAGTTACTAATTGGTAAGAGGAAAATGTCTTTTTTTTTAAAGCAGGAAATTTGAATAGAGAACAAAGATGACAATCTATTTTACTTCCTTAGTCTAATAATGTGTATCAATGTCTTCTTTTCTTCCACCTCCCTCATTTATTTCCTTTCTGTGGCAACCCCAGAGAAAAAGTTTCATTAGGTGAAATTTCTACAAGCTATATCATTATAAAGCAGGTGCTTAAAATCTTTAGTTAATTTTCAAACCATGATTGTGTTGTTTGCTTCTGATTGCATTTGGGTCTGTATCCTTTCTTTTCATTCCATTTAAGCAGGAGGTCATGTTAGACAGAAATCCTGTTTATTGCCAAATCTAGGGCTGGGATCTTTGGCTCAAGTATCAGATAGTTTTAAATATTATGTACTGTAGACTTTCATACCTCCTGCATACATTTTCTTTCAACTTACAAAAAGAAAGAGACTGTGGGAGGAAACTCCAGGACAGCTCAAGATTGGGAGAGGAGGTTCTGCTGCTTCATTAAGTCAGGATGTACTAATAGGCAGTCATAGGTTATTAAATTAATTATTATAATTAACTTGTATTGACATTAAAATATAATTAAATGATAGTATGATATGATGTTTGGGAAATAATTTTGCAGTCTCCCTAAAAATACATGGGTAGATATAATCTGACATTATTTAGTGGAAGTGGTGTTTATTGTGTCCCCTCCCTGTGAGACAAGTCAAAACTCCTAAGAGAGAAAAATGACTGTAGTATAAAATAAAATATCAATACACAAGCTGTAGATATTTACATTTAATAAAACCATGAAGAAAAATCAACCCTCAGACATATTTTACAGTTTTTTATATTTAATATATTTCCTTTTCAGTGGCTGAGTTATCTCCATTCTCCCATCTCAATGTGAAAGTAAAGAGGATACAAACAATGAGCTATTTGGGGGACAGTGTGATAGATCATCAGCAAAACCAAAGATGTCTTAATTTGGAGAAGCCTCTTCAACATGGTTTAACCTTTTGTGTTATGATTTTGCCTTTGCCTTTTTATAAGATTCAGAATGAATGTTTAGAGGTGCAGCTGACGATGCATAGGAATTAAATTCTTGTCCTGCAGAGGCATGTTCCCTGTCAGAAATGCATATCATTTGGGGGGACATTCCTTTGATTAGAAACCCCGGGGGCTGATTAGTTCTTAAAAGGGTTGGAGATACAGATCTTATTGCTCTGTCATTTTGTTTTTCTGGAGAAAAACCACACTCAGTTGGGGAAATTGGGTGAAAATGAGAAACAAATGGTGGAAATCTTGCTCTCAAGCTTTGTATTGCATTACGGATGTTTGGAGCTGTAGGTGAAGTTTGTCGTTGGCAAATGACAGAGAAAACTGAATTTAGGGAGAAAATAAAAGGTGTATTTCAAACCTTATATTTAGCTCAGTTAAATTAGTAATTTTAAAGCAGATGCATACTTTTCTCAAATTTCAAGGATGTGATGAGCAAATCAGAACAATCAGACCCATAAAATCAGACCCAATAAATTATGTAGCATTTATTCACTCATGTATTTTTTCAACAAATATTAAATGTTATTGTCTTAGTTACTTTTCTCGTTGCTGGGACAAAATACCGGACACCCAAAGTTAAAGGAGAAAAGGTTTATTTGGCACACAGTTTGCAGAGGTTTCAGTCCATAATTAGCTGACTCCAAGGCAGGCAGAGGGCCACCGCAGAGGAGAAACTGCTTACAGCAGGCAGAAGGCAGCAAGGCAAGCAAAAGGGACCTTAGCAGCTTCTTTCTGCCCCCTACATCTTATGTAGGCTCCCAGGATTAGGGTGGTGCCAAACAATCAGTGGACTGACTTAGTAATCATGTACTCTAGATCCAGTCACCTATGAAAGCCCCACCTATGACTGCATGAGGCTTTGGGAAGACATCTGGATACAAACCATAACAGTTATCTGTGTGTCAGGTATGCTATTCCCTGGAACCATAATAACAGAACATAGAATGAGGGATCACGAAACAGGAATGGTCAGGAGAGAATCATGGAGCTGATGCCAAGGACATCCAGGAAAGGGGTGAAATATAGTGGGGCAAAGAACTCCAGGGAGGGGATCTAGTGAAGAGTTCGGGTGGGAAAAGTCATGTGGATGGAAAAGCAAAAGTTCATGTGGAATAGTAAATAGTAGCAAAAGCCAAAGCAGAGGGGTGGAAGTTGGTAGAGGCAAGGCAGGAGAGATGGGTGAATTATGTATTACATTTTTGCTCATATTAAAGGTTAGGATTTTCTTATTTAAGTGCAATGAAAAAACACAGAAAAAATTTGAGTGATTTGTAATTTGCAAGTAAATATTGTTTAAAAATTTAAAATCATGAGTTTTTGTACAAATATAGGGTAAACACGTGCCAAATATAATACTTAACTCATCAATTGATGAGGAAAGCTGTAAGATGTTTCAGGTGGTTTAAAGCAGAATCCAAAGAGTCAGTATATACACAAGACATAATGACTCTTGCTGGAATTAATTAGCAATAATTTAGATGATTAATTGTCCCAAATCTACAAAAATAATGTTTTATATCTTTGGAGATATAAATTTCATTTCTATGGACAAGAAGAGTTTGCATTATTACCAGTTTTCTATAGGTACGAGTTACGAACTAGATCAAAGACACTGAAAGGCTGAGATAACCTGGAAATGTGTGTTACATTGTACAGCCTGTGGTCTTTTTCTATTATCTGTTTCAAATCCTTTACAATTCTTCTTGATATCCTTTGCTCCCAAAGGATATTATTTGTTTTTGTTTTGTTTTATTTTCAATGTTTTGCATGGGAAAGGGAGTTATTATAGTTAACGTCTAAACCTCCAATGATTCTTACATCCTGGTATTCATCCTGGTATTCAAGGGTCCAGGAATACCAGGATCTGTAATTACCTCCCCTTAACTGTGTGACCTGGAAGTGAATTACTTACCAATAAAATAAGACAAAGTGAGTGAATTACTTACCGATAAAATAAGGCAAAACCAGTGTAATGTCACTTTTGAAATTCGGTTTCCTTCTGTCCTGGGTGTTGTCTGTTGTTCCCTCTCATTCAATCTGGTGAAGCCCCCTGCCAGGTTATGAGCTGTCATGTAAGAGGCCCGTGTGGTGAGAAGTTGAGGCTTCTGTTCGCCAGCTGTATGGGTAGCTTTGGGTGAGTCTGTGGATTGTCTGTGGCCTGATAACATCCAGGGTGGGGCTTGAAACTGCCTCTTCCTCTGATGTACCCTGACACAGATGCAAACTCTGCCAACATCTTGATTGTAATCTTGTGAGAGAATACGAAACAGTGAGACCTAGCTATAACTGTGGACCTGATTCCCAGAAACTGTGAGACAAGAAATGGCCTTTTCAATTTTTTTTAGTTGCTAGATGTTTAGGTAATTGGCTACTCAGCAATAGACAACTAATGCAAATGCCCATGAACTAATGAACTAATCAACGATTGGTGTACCAGGAGATTTAAATACATCTTAGAGTTCCATTTGAAGAATTTTAGAGCTATGCAAAATGAAGAGATCCCATGCCTGTTATTGTAATTTTGGTAAGGCATCTAAACTAAATTTGGGTAGCTACTAAGTGATCGGCCTGGGTCCAGACTTGAGACTTATTTCTAACATGTAGGCCAGTGTTCAGATGTTTCTTTACACATTTTCCACAAACATGAATTATGTACTCGGTTTTGGAGGTATGAAAGGAAAAATATTATTTCTTGTCCTCAAAAAGCTCACATTGGAATGGAATATACAGACAAATAATAATTTAAAATGTAGTGCTAAGGTGCTGGGATAGGGTATGCTTAACACCAGTAATAGCAACTAGTTGCTAACAGTAAAAAGATGAACTTCCATGATAAGTGTTGCCCCCAAACTCTGTTTTAACTTGAAGTTGTACATTTTAAGAATGAAGTAATCAGAAATCATTATACTGTCTACTCCTGATACTTGATATCTAAATATACCCAAGAATTCCTAGAGAGAGCAAAGCTGTATAGCAAACCCAAACTGAACCTACCACTGTGTTTAACTTCCACCTTCCCTAAAGTGCTTTATGCTAAAATCATAATGGAATACAAAATAGCTTTAAAAAAGAGGAAAATTACATCGTTTGTGATAACATGGATGAACTTGGAGGACATTATGCTAAGTGAACTACCTCAGGCATAGAGAAAAAAACTGCACCACCTCACTTATATGTGGAGTGGAATAGTAGTTACTTGACACTGGGGAATGGGAGGAATGGGAGGTATTGGTCATAGGATATGCTGTTTCAAATAGGGGGACTAATCATAACTATTTAAGGTGAATTTATTTGATTCAACCACCCATCTTGTGTACATATATTGTTATCAGTGGATAAGTGTCCTTCAAAGGCCTGTATGTGAAAGTCTTGGTTACCATCCTGTGGTGCTACTGGCAGATGGTGAAACCTTTGTGGGTGGGGACTACTTAGAGAAAGTTAGGTCATTCAGGTGTGCATTGAATGGGAAGTTGGGACCCTGGCGCCTTCCTTCTTTTCTTCCTGGCTGCCATGTCCAGCATGAGGTCCCTGCTATGATGTACTGTGCCACCATAGGAGTAAAGTAACAGGGCTTGTGACCATGGACCAAAACCTCTGAAAGCCAGATCAACCTCTTCCTTTTTTAAATTGATTATCTCAGGTTCCCCACCACCACAGTGTTAGAAAGCTAGCACATGTATCACGTCACCTCTTTGTACAAAATAAATATCTACTATTATAATTTGTCAATATTTGAAAAAATAAGTAAGATAAATAATAACTTCCTCCATGATATAGTTTCACATTTTTCCCTTGATACAGATTAACTTTTGTGATCAGTTCCTACTCAATTTTTATGGTAAACAGCTAGTCAGCTTTTCTGAATGGCTGATCTATCCCCTCTGTCAAGTCTCCCTCAGTGCCTTCAGGCAGAGCCTGTGGGCCTCTAGTCTCTAGTCCTGTTGCTGCTGGCTACAGAGCAGGTTGTAACAAAGCCAGAGGGGTTGGATGGTAGAGGGATCTAGAACTGTCTGATTTTTCTGTCTCTGAGGTTCAAAATCTTGCCTTTACTCAGGTTTTCCTCATTTCTCTTTGTCTTAGTTACTTTTCTCTCATTGCTGAGACAAAATACCCGACACCAAAAGTTAGGGGAAGAAAGGTCTGTTGGGTTCACAGTTCGTTGAGGTTTCAGTCCACAATCAGCTGGATTCAAGGCAGAGAGGCATGGCAGACGCAGAAGGCAGCAAGGTAAGCAAGGGGTACAAGAAAGCCAGTAGGTAAGCCTCCTTCTATCCTTATATTTTATCCAGGTTACCTGGCTTTAGGGTGGGTAGCGCTCCCACCCTGAATCCTAATGCCCTTAATCCTAGCATTGTATCCTTGGTCCCAGCAGAACTATGCCAAACCAATCAGTGGACTAATTTAGTAATCACACGCTCTAGATCCAGCCCCACCAATGACTATATGAGGGTTTGGGGGGACATCTAGACACAAACCATAACATTCTTCCTCATGGTCAGATAATTTCTTTTGTATTTTTAAATTTATTTTATTTTAATGGTACATTTTAGATGTACATTCAAATGAATGTTATACAAATATTTTACTTTAAACATTTATGTAACGAGTTTAGCTCTTGAAGAACATAGCTCTCTACATAGCTCTCTACCAATTAAATTGTTCTAGGCACTGATGGGTCATTGGTATGTGTGATCACTAAAATTTGTGTATTCATAGAACTAATATTTTTAATAAGAAATAGTTAAAAAGCTCATATGCCAAAACATAATACAGTACAATGATATAAAGATAGTATTTGGAATTCAGCATTACTCTGAAAAATTTGGGATGGACTTTAAATCATGTAGAAATAGTTTGAATACTTGCTTCTTTATTTACAAAGTTTACGAACTTTGGAAAGTCACTTGAAGTCTTTAAATCTCAATTATTATATTCATAAAGGAGAGAACAGTGCCTGTCTCATTTGTCTGCCCATATGAAGATTAATTGGGATGACTTACATAAATAAACTATACAGATGTGGGGCCTTGAGATGCTTAATGAATCACCTGTCTCTACCTAATAAAGAATAGGTGCATACAATGGTTAACACTGTATAAAGACACATTAGGATTAAGCTTATATTGACATATAGAAGATGCAATGCAGATGTAAGTCAATTGTCTAGATAATACAGGTGTAAAATGCTATTACTGTAATCATTTTGATAATTCAGGCAAAAATACTAACTTCTCTCTGCTGAACTTTCCCTTTTGAGGTGGCCCTTTTTCAATTTCTATTTTCAAGTTCTCTGCCATATGGGCATAACTTACTCACACTTTTCTTTTACAAATGCATTGTTCTTCTAGCTCCTGGGATGTTATACTCTCTTGGGTTTCCACTGACTTTTCTCTCTGCTCTTTTTAAGTGATCTTTCCTTGGAATCCTTAAAATATATTTCTATTAGTGCCTATTAGTTTTACAGAAGATTGGGTTTCAGTTCATAGAATACATTTCGATCATATCCATTCCCCATTTACCCTCTCTTATTCCTCTTCTCCCCACTCCATATTTCCTTCCTCTTGTCTATTTGTAATAGTCTCTCTTTTACTTTCATGCCATTTTTTTTTTTAGATTTCATAATTAGGGAAAATGTGACATTTGGTTATCTGAGTCTGGCTTATTTTGTTTAACATGATCTCCACTTTCATCCATTTTCCTACAAATGACACAATTTCATTCTTCTTTGTGGTTAAATAATACTCCACTGTGTGTATATATACTACACTTTCTTTATCCAGTCATCTATTGATAGGTGCATAGGCTGGTTCCATATTTTGGCTATTGTGAATTGTGCCACAATAAACATAGGTATTCCTTCGGGTATACACTAAGCAGGGTTATAGCTGGTCATATGATAGTTCTGTTTTTAGTTTTTTGAGGAACCTATATATTGATTTCCATATTGGCTGTTCTACTTTACAATCTCAGCAGCAGCATAGAAGTATCCTTTTTCCCCTGCGTCCTTGTCAGCACTTGTTGCTTTTTGTATTCTTGATGACAGCCATTCTGACTGGTTTGAGATGAAATCTCTGTGTGGTTTTGATTTACATTTCCCTAATGGCTAAAGTATGAACATTTTTTATATATTTATTGGCCATTTGTACTTCTTTTGAGAAGTTATGTTCATTTGTCCATTTATTGATTGGCTATTTGATTATTCGAGTTTTTTATATATCCTAGATATTAATTTTCTGTCAGAAGAGTAGCTGGTAAAGATCTTTTCCCACTTGGTAGGCTGTGAGAAGCCTCTTCACTTCACTTTGTTAAATTTTTTTTCCTTGCTGTGCAGAAACTTTTAAATTTGACATAGTCTCATCTGTTGATTCTGTTGTGGTCCTATTTAGGAAGTCTTGGCCTGTTCCTATGGCTTCCTTATGTTTTCTTCTATCAGTATGGAAGTTTCCGACCTTATATTTGGCTCTTTGATTCATTTCGAGTTGATTCTTTTACAGTGTAAGACACAGGGATCTAGTTTCTATCTTCCACATGTGGATATCAGTTTTTCTCACAAATTTTTTAAAAAAGACTGTCTTTTCGCTATCACATTTTTTTTAAACCAAGAATTAGATGGTCATAGTCTCACAGGTATATTTCTCTGTTCTCTATTCCATTGGTTTACATGTCCATTTTTGTGTCAGTATCTATCTCTTTTTGTTACTATGGCTTTGAGGGATAATTTAAACTCAGGTATTGTTATGCCTCCAGGTTTGCTCTTTTTGCTTTGGTTACTCTGGGTCTTTCTTAGGGGGTGGTGGTGCTGGGGATCAAACTCAGGGCCATGCACTTGGTAGGCAAGTGCTCTACCACTGAGCCAAATCCCCAACCCCTATTCTGGGTCTTTTTGTTTCCTTATGAATTTTAGGTTGTTATTTCTAGTTCTATGGTGAATAGCATTAGAATTTTGATGGCTATTACATTTTAATCTGTAGGTAATTTTTGACAATATGGCCATTTTAACAATATTATTTCTGCTGATTCATGAACATGGAGGCCTTTTCACCTTTATTTGTCTTCAATTTCTTTCTTCAATATTCTGACATTTTTATTGTAGAGGTCCTTCACCTCCTTGATTAGGTCGATCTGTAGATAATTTATTTTGAAAGCAATTGTTTTCCTGATTTCTTTTTCAGCCAGGTCATTAGTGATGTATAGAAAAGGTATTCATTTTTTGAAAATATTAATTGCTTTTTCTGACTTGTATTTCATTCAGTTTACAAATTTCGGAACTCAGGAGGACTCCACCTGTGTTACTTTCATCTTTGCAATCTTGCTTTTGTTGATCTCATTTATTTCATTATGTGTCACATATCTGCCAAATACTATCAAATTTCTACCACCTACTTGTTATTTCCTCTGGCTTGTTTTCAAGGAGGCTCAGATTTCGGGTACAGAAAACAGACTTTGGGATCGTCCTTTCCCTTTCTGCATCCCTGATGGCATCTCCCAACTCTCTTTGTCCTAGCTCTTGGCACTTCTGTACACATTGTTGACAACAATAGGAAAAGGATGTGCCTTTCTTTGGCTCTTCTCCATGCCAAATTTATCACATATACACACTTTTCTCATACTTATGGCCCTAGTGTTGTGCATTATTATTCTTTTTAATTTTCAAACATCTTTATTGTGATATGTCACATAATATCAAACCTACCCATTTAAAATGCACACATCAGTGGTTTTTACTGTATTCACATCATTGTGCAACCATCATCAGAATCTAATTTTAGAACACTTTTGTCACTCTAAAAAGAAACTCTCTATGCATTAGTAAGTGGCTGCCCATTTTCCTCCTCAACCCTTCCTGGTTCTAGGCAACCACTAAACTACTTTCCATTCTTTTTTTTACATTTGCCTATCTTGGACATTTCATGTAATTGGAATTATAAAACATGTTGTACTTTAATGCCTGGCATCTTTCACTTGCCATAATGTTTTCAAGGTTCACCTGTATATCAGCACTTTATTATTTTGTATGGCTGAATGATATTTCATTGTAAGAGTATAACACACTGTTCAACACTTGATGGGCATTTATATTGCACCCTCTTTTTGACCACTTGGATTGTTTCTGCTTTTTGAATAATGCTGCTATGAACATTTGAACATTCAGTTGTTCATATATATTCATTTTTCTTGTATATATACCTAGGAATGGAGTTTCTGTGTCATGTGGTAGCTCCATGTTTAACTTTTTGAGGAAATGCAAAGTTGTTCCAAAGTGGCTTCCCAGACTTTATATTCTCAGCACCAGTGAATGAGAGTTTCAGTTTCTCTACAATGTGCCCAGCACTTGCTACTACATTTTTGATTACATAACAGATTATGTAATTATATTTCAGATTCTATACTCATGAAAAATTGTAAAACAAAACCTCATTGTGGCTTAACAAAATGCCTTTTTTAGTAATTATACATATTTATGGGGTATGAGGTACACAAAGTGTAATGATCTGATGAAGGTAATCAGCGTATCCATCACCTCAAACATTTCTCATCACTCTGTGCTGGGAGCATTCAAAATAAGCTTTGCTGTTTTAAAATACTTCATTCATTCATTCATTCATTCATTTGTGGCACTAGGGATTGAACCCAGGGTCTTTGGATGGAGTTTCATCCCCATCCCCTCTTAAATTTTTAATTTTGAGACAGCATCTTGCTAAGTCACTAGGTTGCCAGACTGAGCTCAGACCTGCAATTCTCATTCCTCAGCCCCCCAGAGTACTGGGATTAGAGGCGTGTGCCAGCATGCCCATTTTGAAGTACACAATTAACTGTTATCAACTGTAATTACCTTTTGTGCATGAGTAGTTGTTCCTCATAGTCCTCTGCATCCCTCAACGTGGATCTAATTTGTGATATTGAACATCTTCTCATGTACTCATTTCCTGTGCGTTTGTATATCTTCTGTGGAGAAATGTCTATTAAAACACAGGCCCATGTTTTAAATGGATTATTAGTCTTTCTATTGTTGCAGAATAAGAGTTCTTTATGTATTCTGGATACAAATACCTTGTTAGACACATGATTTGCAAATATTTTCTCCCTTTCTGTGGGTTGTCCTTTGGCTTTCTCGATGGTTTTCTTTGAAACACAAAATTTAAAAAATTAAAATTGTTTATCTAATTTCTTTTCCTTCCCCCCTCCTCCTCTTCCTCCTTCTTCTCTTCTTCCTCCTCTTCCTCCTCTTCCTTCCCATCCTTCTTTTTTTTCCTTTTGAGACAGTGTCTTGTTATGTAGCACAGGCTGCTTGGAACTTGGGATCTTCCTGAGTGTTGGGGTTACAGACGTGTACCACTGAGCCTGGCTTAATTTCCTTTTATTAACTCCTGTTCTTGGTGTCATATTCAAGAAACCATTGCCTAACTCACAGTCATGATTATTTTCTCTTGTTTCCTGTAAAAGTTTCATAGTTTTTGTTCTTACATTTAGGTCTTGGATGTATTTTCAGTTAACATTTGCTTTAATATAAAACAGAGTCTAACTTCCTTCTTCGTTCATGTGGACATTTGTCTCGGCATCGTTTGTTAAAAAGACCATTCTGAACTTGCCTTGGTGCCCTTTTCAAAAATCAGTTGACCATAAGTGCATGGTCTGTTCTTGAAGTCCTGATTCTATTTTGGGACAAGAGTGTCAGTATCAGGCAAAACCAGCCAAAAACCAAAACCAAAACCAAAACCCAAACCAAACAAACAAACAGATGGTTGAGATTGTGATAGAGATGTGTTAATCATGGATCAATTTGCGGAATGTTGCCATTTTAACAATAGTAGGTCTTCTGTACCATGGACACCTTTTCATTTGCTTAGGTCTTATTTCAAAAATATTTTTTTCAGTGCACAAGTCTTACTTTTTAAAGTTTAGTAAGTATTTTCCTATTTTTAATGTTATTATAAGTGGAATTTTATTTTTGATAGTACTGAGGATCAAACTTAGGCAGACTTTAGCACTGAATGCTTTCACCCAAGGGTATACTACCAGT
The DNA here is from genome assembly GCA_004026905.1 of Hystrix cristata. Taxonomy (NCBI): domain Eukaryota; kingdom Metazoa; phylum Chordata; class Mammalia; order Rodentia; family Hystricidae; genus Hystrix; species Hystrix cristata. The sequence goes on along the minus strand of PVJO010003667.1, from coordinate 56,450 downwards.
GATCTACATCCTCAGCAATTTTAAAATTTTGTAAAATTTTGAGACAGGATCTTGCTAAATTTCCGAGGTTGACTTCAAATTCGCAATCCTCCTGCCTCAGCCTTTTAAGTAGCTGAGATTATAGGTATGCACCACCACAACTTTTCTTGACTTTTTTCTTAATTTCAATTTTGGATTGTTCATTACTAATGTGTAGAAGTGTATTTGATCTTTACAGTGATCTTGTAATTATTGACATTTACAAAGTGTGATCGACAAATACGATAAATGTTTAAATTAAAAATTATTATAGTAAAAGACACATTGCCATTAAACCACTCAGAATAGTCTCCCTCAATTCAGACACACTTATCTCACTGTTCTTGGCACTTTCTGAAGCAGTTCTGGAAGTCCTTTTTAGGGAGTGTCTTTTGTTGCACTCTGGTGGCTGCCTCAGTGTCCTGAATCCATTCAAGATGTTTACTTCTCACGGTCATTTTGACTTTGGGGCAGAGCCAGAAGTTGCCTCCTGCCAGGTCCTGTGTATCAGGTGGATGAAGACACACTATGTTTTTTAGAAGTCTCACTTTCTCTTGGCTGACACTTAGCGGTAGCATTCATCATATTTTTTATCTCACCTGGTGAAGACATGCAAGAGGACTTCCAGAACTGCTTCAGAAAGTAGCAAGAACTATGGGATAAGTGTATTTGAAGTGAGGGAGACTATTCTTAGTGGTTTAATGGCAGTGTGTCTTTCACTGTAATACATTTTTAAAATTTAAATATTCACCATAGAGTTTGATCACCTGGTATTATACGAGTTCATAGGATTTTCTGTAATATTTCCGTACATGCATATATAATCCATGTTGATTGTGTTCATCTGCCCTTTTACTGTCCCACCACTCCCCTCCCACCTCCCCCTCATGTATGCTGTGATTATGCTAAACTCATTTATTAGTTTTAGTGGGTTTTAAAAATTTTGTTGCTTAAGTGCTCTGGGTAAAACAGTACAATGTTAGGAAGAAATGGTGAAAATAGTTATCCTTGTTTTGTTTCTGATCTTGAGGGGTGGAAGCAGGATTACTCTAAGTGTGAGATTAAATTTGTACTTTTTGAAGATGTCTTTTGTCGTGTTGTGAGATTTCCCTTCTATTCCTTGTTTGTTGTATTTTATCATGAAAAGATGTTGGATTTTGTCAAAAATTTTTTTTCTGTGTGTGTTAGTCAACTTATCACTCTAGTGAAATACGTGTGATAATCAATTTTATAGAAAGAGAACGTTTACTTTGGGTCTCGGGTTTGGAGGTGCAAGTTCATGATCAATAGATCCCGTTTCTTTGAGCCTACGGTGAGGCACTATGTCACAGTATGGGCACATGGGTAAGCAAAACCACTCACATCATGAGCTAGGAAGCAGTGGAAAAAAGGAGAAAGAACCTGGGATCTCGCAATCCCTGTCAAATGTATGCCCCCAATGAGCCATCACCGCCCCTCTCCGTCCCGCCAAGAGTTCCTACCACTTCCCAATAGCGCCATCTTGGGGACCAAGCCTTTAACGCATAGACCTTTGGAGGACAGGTCTCCAAACCACCAACTGCTTTTCGAGATTGCTATGCCTTTTATTTAATTAATATGGTGTGTTATGTTGTCGATGTTTGGATGATGAAACAATTTTAAATTCCTGAAATAAATACCATTTTGTTATGGTGTATTATCTTTTTTATATATTGCTGGATTCTGCTTACTAATATTTTTAAAGTATTTTTGTATCGAAGATGTATTTCTCTGTGTTTTTTCTTCTTTTGTGATATTTTTATCTGGCTGTGATATCAGGGTAATACTAGTTTCATAGAGACCTCCTTTTCTCCCTCCTCTTCTGTTTTTGGGAGTAGTTTTATGAAGCATTATTATAAATTATTCTTTAAGTGTTTGGTAGAATTTACTAGTGAAGCAATCTGAGTGTAGGCTATTTTTTGTTGGAAATTTTAAATTAGTATTATTCCCTTTGCTTGTTATAGGGCTTTTCAAAAAAACTTTTTTTTGGAGCAAGATATGCTATGTAGTTTAGGCTGGCCTTGAACTCACTGTTTATCCCAGGATGGCCTTGAATTTACAGCAGTTCTCCTGCCTCAGTCTCCCTGGGATTACAGGCATGTTCCATCACACCTGACTCAAATTTGTTATTTTTTTATGAGCTTATTTCTTTCTATTATTTGTTCATTTCTTTTCAGTTATCTAATTTTTGAGCGTACAAGTTGTCATTATATTTTCATGTAATCTTTTAAATTTCTGTTATATTTGTTGTGCTTTCCCTTCTTTCATTTTTATCTTTAGGAATCTGAGTCTTTCTTCTTAATCAGTTTATCTTGCAGTAACACTTTTCCTTCTCTCTCAATTTCTACTTTCATTTCTTCCCAATCCATTCTTCAGGTAGCTCCCAAAATAATTTTTTATAAATGCAAGTCAGATCATCTTTTTCCTGTTTGTAAACATTTCATATTTAATTAAGATAAAATAAAAATCCCTTATTTTGGCTCACAAAATCACAAATAATCTGACCCTTGATTTGCCTTTAAACTTTGTGCCAATTTTACTTCATTCAAAATGCTTCTGCTATATCAGCTGCTTTTCTAGTTCTTAAATATGCTGACTTTTATATGAAATTCTCCCCTCTTCTCTCAACTGTGTAAATCGTACGAATAATTTTGTTCTCAGCTTATTACTTTATGTAGAGACCACCAAATCTGTATTGTTATTTACTGTAACATTTTTACCATTTATAATACATATTGTGGGGTTATTTGTTAATCTTACTAGACAGTGAACTTCTCATGCTATTGTATAACTAATTTCACAATATTCTATATATTAGAAAAATTTCAATATTTCTTATATCAATAAATGTTTTTAATAGTATAAGACATTTTAATAGTATAAAATATTTAATTTGATCTTATAAATTTTTTCTCCATTTCTAGTGTTTTAAAGAAATACCTGGATGTAGCACATATTTTCCAAGCCAAAAAAAGTGGCATATAGCAAGACAATTGTTCAGGTCTTCTAATTTCCATCCATGGTTCTCTTGGTAGTATAATTTACAAATGTACCAATACAAATGTTGAGTGTGACAAGTTAGGAACTTTGAGATATTATTTATTTATTTTGAGAAATTCCTTCCTATTTTCCACTGGCCAAGTGATTTCATAATGCTGTCCCAGAAAAAACACACTCTACTCTTACTTCTTTCTGCTTAACCCCTTTCCAGTCCAATTATTTAAATACAGGATGACCAAAAGTTGTATTTTTCATTATTTTTTATAAGATAATGAGAAATATAAAAACAACAATTTTATCAAATTTACTCAGTACAACAATTTACTGGCTGAAATGACACCTGCCCTAGTAATGGTCTGGATAGCAAGTACGGGACCAAATGCACTGGCAGAGGGACACGCAGGGTAAACTGTTAAGTGGGTAAACAAAGAATCCGAGATGGTATTTTGGAATCGAAGTGAACATAATGTAGCCAGATATACCAAATCCTCATACTTCCGTTTCCATTTATAAATGACTGCTTGCTGGCTGAAATCAGTTCTTAAATACTTCGAGGTGTCTACGTTTTTCCATCTCCCAGTTGAGATTCAAGTGTGACAACCGTCAATGGGAAGTACTAAATGTAGATGAGGTCTTGGAAGCTGATCTGATTTTACATTCAAAATAACTACTCTTAACTTACCAACTTTCTCCCCAGAAAATGTAGTTATAAAGTAGAGCTTGGTGGTTCTAGGACAGAATACTGAAGAAATATTTCATAGCAATATGTTAAATAAAGCTCAAATTATGTTTACATGTTTATAGAAGCCTGAGAGAAATATCTTAAAAATTTCTGGTATAGTATTTCCTTTCTAAAGTAATTTCTACAAATTACTTCAAAGAAGTAATTTATTTTCTTGTTTTAGTGTTTCCATCTAAAAATTGAATCTATAAAATTCTTGGTTGGTTCCATCTTGGCTGCAGAAATGCTCAGAGGAGAATATTCTCTCTGTGTTTATTCCTAGGCATACTTAATTCCATAGCAGAATTTATTAATCGTCTTTATTTCTTCATATTTCCTAAGAAAAAAATGTAGTTTTCTGAATTTCACTGAAAATATTTCAAATCTCCTTAATATTTGTGGCATTTGAAATATATTCTTACATAATAAGTATTTTAACATATGTAATGTTCAATCTTTAGAACATCATGCAAAGAAAATATTAATATTCTTTGTGTAATGTAAGTACTTGGAGACTGGAGAGACTATGTGATTTTCCCTAGGTCAAAGCCAATAAAAATTAAAGTGAGATTTAAACCCAGGTTTATGCTTACCCAAAACCTCTTTTCTTTTTAGCATTTCTATTTTCTTCTCTTGATTAGACTTTATGAGTCAAAAATGCAAGTGTCAGAACAGCAGGCAGTAAATTTTAATGTGAAATCTATTAATGTGTTTGAGGAAAGAACAGGAACTCTGTGCTGTGGTTGGTTTTCAGTGTACCTTGAGCACTTTTTTGGTTATAGTTTTATGGATGATCTGTAACTCATCTTTGTGGGATGCACAGATTAAGACCTCACCTCTTCTCTTTGGAAATTCATTGCAATCATAGATAAATTACTTCATTTACCTTTGCTGTAATTGAAAGAAGAATGATTCCAGAGCAAAAGCTACAAGGAAGCAGGCTGCAAATAGTTTTCCTTCCTTGCAGATGCTTCCGAGCATTTATCGAGTAAAGGCAGTGTGTTGGCTGCTTGTTACTTATTTAGTCCACACAGCATCTGAACTGTTTTCCACTTGAAAAATGGCTCTTCTCTTTGAGTGGGATGGAGACTATCTTCCTATGCAAGCTGAAAGGTTAGAGTGCCACCTTTTTTCTCATAGTTCCCTTGTCGCACCCACTTGTGAAAGACCTTGAGGAAATAGGTTCAAGACAGAAGTGATGGGGAACTCTTTCTGGTCAGAGTGACAGTAGACCTTTTTGTAATGTCCAATTTCTAGCATAGCAAGGCTGGTGACATTAGCAATGGCAATAAAACTGCACACTCTGTAGAGAAGTTGCAGCACTAAAAACTGTAGAATTTAGTGCTTGGTGGTGAAGATAAAGATTTCCTTTTCAGTCTAGGCCCGTGGCATAATTTTATTCACTATGACTGGGAGAAGACAGATGTAATACAAATTAAACCATTACTTTCTGGGCTACATGACGAATTTCTACATATCAAGAAGAAAAAGACCAATGACTCAACCAAAATAATGGGTGAAAAACATGTACATGCAGTTCACAGAAAAACTCCAAATAACAAATAAATGTACTAAAATTTTCACAGTGAGATTATCTTTAATATTTTCCATATTAACAAATATTATATAATGTCAGATACCCCTAAGAGTTGGTAACCTTGTGAGAAATGGATTCAGTTAAACATTATTTGTTGAGAAGATAGATTGATATGCCACAACTGGAGAACCATTAATCAATACCTAATAAGGTTGAACATATACATTTTCTACAGTCATCAATTTTACTTCCTCAACGTGTTTCTACCTAAGAAAATGCTCAGATATAGCAGAAGGAGACAAGTTTAAGAAAACCCACTGTGTGCTTTTGTAATTGAAAAAATGAAAAACAATTTAACTGTCCATTAGTTAAAGAACTGAAAACGTAGTTTATCATCTTGTAACATATCTTACAAAAATGAAATCAAAGTAGATCTCTGTGTACTCAAAGTGGATAAATACTGGAACTTATTTTTTTTTAAGAAAGTTGCAAAAGTTTTGCTGAAGTATATTATTTACATAAAAAATTAAAAATACCATAAAGAATTATATAAATATTCATACATACATTTAAATGCAGTTAGTGTATAAAAATATACCAGTCTCAGAATATTGGCTGCTTTTGGGAGGAAAGGATGAGAATCATGGGAAAAATATTTGTTTATTTCTTGGAAATGAAAAAGGAGGAAATGAGTAAAATGATCAAATGTCAGTGTTGGTTCCAATGTCATTGCAGGTAAAACACATTTGCTATAGTACTTTTCATTTAGAAAAATCTTAAAATCAGAATTAAAAAAACTGTTTAGGTACTTTGGGTCAAATGAATCAGTGATGTTAAATTCATTATTAATAAAACTCTAAAGGCTTTCTATTACTAGACAGAAACTCGCCCTGATGAGTTTATCATTATTCTCTACTTGAAAGATTATATTAACTAAATGCATGATAATTTAAGAATATATATGTATATTTATTATTTGTAAATCATATAGAGATAAAACACATATGACATACATACACATACATATTTACTGTTTCTGTTGTTTATTTAAATAGTAGACAGAGTTGATAATTTTCCAAAAAAAAGAAATCTGAGTGTGGAGACAGCTATTTAATCTCTTTGGTGTGCAAATTATTTTATTCTTCCCAAGTTTTTCTTCAACCTAACTTGAGAAAACATACAATTCTTACATCAACAACTTGTTGGAGGCTCAGTGTTCTTATACATAAAAGTTGAATGCTATTAATAATTTATTTAGAAGTTTGTAAGAAATAAATATTATCATGAATCTAAAATTTCTTCTTAAACTCTAAAAACCTCTATTAAGACGGATACTAGCATTTCCTTTGATTTCTACTTTCAATTCCCTAGACTAAAAACCAAGATATCAACATTTATTCCCATATATATTTATTTAGTGCCTAACATGCAAAGTATAAAATCAGTTACTGTTGTCATATCTAAAGAAAATAGTAGGCACTTCTCAATATTTTTGTGTATAGAAAGCCATGTGTGGTGGACTTATTGTTGTGGTCAACCTGAGCTAGAATGCCCAGCTGGACTGAGTTGGTGTGGTTCCACCTGAGGATTGCTGCCAACACAACATAAAGGAGAACGAGAGCAGAAGATAGTAGGGGGCTGTTTCCCAGCAGAAGCTCTGCTGCGACTGGTTCTCCTGAAGGGGACACGGCTGTTCTCCTTGAAGAAGGAGCTCAGGGGCTTGCTGTCATCAAGGATAACTGCTATTGCTTCGGGGAGCTCTGGTCTTTATTTCTACTGCAATCATCATATCCTGGTTCCAGTAAAGATTTCTTCAGCCATCACCTGCAGACACGAACCTACATAGGACAGTGCTATGGACTCCCAGCCTTGGACTGGATCTTTTGGGTCTCCAGAGTATGGATGGACATTCGGCACTCTTCTTGCATTTGGCTTTTGGGTGAATATCGTAACTTATAAATATCCTTTATTAAATGTTCTCTCTTGCAAACCATTGGATCCAGAAAGGTAACTAATACACCATGCTTGTGATCTCAAGTGGGAAATAGGCTCTGATTCATTTTTATCCATTTAGAAAGAAACAATGGACTGAAGGCAAAGTAAATCTCATATTCAGCCTTTTAAACATACAGTTCAAGAAAATAGAATGATTTCTTAGTGAACTTCAGTACAGAAAAATGTTCTTTGAAATTTTTCAATCTCTTAGTAGTATTTTTTCATCACAGTAGTGTCTCTTTTGGAGACAAATTCTCTTGGTTTTATTTTCCTTTCACTTTTTGGAGGCTGTTTCTGCTAGACAAGGGAGTCTAGGTTTGTTTCAGCATTTTGACCATGACGTTCCATTGTCTTCTATATTCCCTAGTGTCACTGAAAACTTAGCTCTTAGTCTGCAATACTGTGGCTTTTTTTTTTTTTTTTTTTTTTTTTTTTTTTTTTTTTTTTTTTTTTTTTTTTTTTTTTTTTTTTTTTTTTTTTTTTTTTTTTTTTTTTTTTTTTTTTTTTTTTTTTTTTTTTTTTTTTTTTTTTTTTTTTTTTTTTTTTTTT
>PVJO010003667.1:0-48512 GCA_004026905.1 Hystrix cristata | reverse complement strand
GCTTCTTGAATTTTTGTGTGTTATTAGTTTTGGAAAAACCTTGGATGTTTTCCCTTAAGATAAAACTTCCACTTCAATTTCTTTCTCTCCTCTCCTTCTGTGCTCCATTTTACACGTATGCCAGCTTTTGACTGTCTTACCTGTCTCTTAAGCTCTGTGTTCTTCTCTGTGTGCTTTAGGTAGCATATTTTATATTGCCCTGTCTTTGAATTCAGTACTTCTGTATTTTGCTGTGGCTAATTCATTGCCAAGCACCTCTGACTACTTCATATTTTCGGATATGTTTTTCAGACCCAGACTGATGGTGTTGGCCCTTTTGATGGTGTTGGTTCACCTGGAGGTGGTTCTTCCTTTACTCTTGTTAGGCAGATAATAGGAGGAATGGTTCATCTCAATCCAATCTGGGATTCATTTTTTTTTGGGGGGGGGTTGCAATTTTAGAGACACAGCCAACTTGTGATTTGACCCCAATCCTTGCACACTACCATCCAGGTTTGTGATTGAGCGCCTGGAAAGTCTACATCTTTTCAGTCTTAAACAACTGTGATCTTCTTAAAGAGTAATTTGCTAGCCTCAAACTCAAGAAACTTCAAAATCAGGCAGAAGTCTTCTGGAGGCTCCAATGGAGTGTTTGAAGCAGGTCCCCACCACAAGTAGAGTTGTCTTTTGCGTACCAGAAGATTGAGAGGATTTACTTGCTTTCCATCCTAGAATGCCAGGCCCAAGAACTCAAGATCCCTCGGATGAAAAGAGATTGCAAGTTCAGAGTTATTCTAATACATCATTCTATGTGAACTTCAAAGTCTTTGCTGATATCCTTTCCTCAGTGGAATTCCTCTACGTAATCCAGTCTAGATTTTCAGCCTACTCTTTTAATCAGCAGATTCCCTCAGGCACAAAAACATCTGAAGATTATCAACCTACTTAGGGAGTACTAGAATTCTAGTCTCTCTAATTCTCTCTATTACGATAGCACTCTAATGTGTTTAAGAATACGATTATTGTAATTCATCTTATTTTTTTGTAGCTGCTATGGTTGGAGGATTGGCCTGCTGCCACCAAAAACCTGGAAATGCCACATTTTTACTCAGCAGTGGCAGGCCTATGACATAGTTTTAAATTATGTCTCTGAAGGCTTAAATTTAAGTGTGGTTCTGTAGCCTTTTCAGTGCTTTTCCAAGCCACACTTAAGATCTTTTTATAACTCTTACCACCTCTGATTTCAGGCAGAATCTACTTCCATGGGTTAGAACAAAGAACCTGGATTATTCCAGTGGAGTTTGAGGATGGGAAACAGAAATCGTTGATGGAATCATCGATTTGTGACAGGACTCTGACCGGGATAAAGGGGCCCCAGAGTATACAAACATTTCAGGGCGGGAGGCAAAGTGACGTTCTGTGATTATCAGCAGCAGGAACAGCCTTTAATGTTAAACAGAGTGAATGGGAGCAGTTACTTCTCTGTGGGTGTTCCTTGAAGAAACACAGCGATGTGGTGGATCAGAGTGTATTGAGCAGACAAAGTGAAAAAAGAGATCAGTTCTCTAACCAAAATGGGTGAGTCACCACAACCGGAGGAAATCACAAAGACCAGACACTTCTTGCCCTTTTCTAATTGGAAATGTAGGTTTATCATATACCCAGACTTCATGTAGGAAAGAAGTTGGAAGGAAAACAAAAATCTGGAAATGAGTAATTATTTTAAGTAGACTATTTCCAAATAAAGCCACCAGGATACATTTAGTTGGCAAACTTGAGAGCCAAGATGAGGTAAGTAATTTAAAACACAGAAAATCATATTTTTGCATCTCTGAGTATATTGACTGTAGATTTCAACCCCTTGATAATACATTGTGAGACATAGTCTAAAGTTGTTGCAAAAAGCTTTTTTTATTCTTTGGCTGTGGGAGACAAGAACTTAAAACTCACTTTAAAGTTATCAAAAGTATATGTACTCTTATTGTACCTAAATTTTCCTAAAAAAACATTTTTGTTCAAGTTGCATTTTATTCTGTATAACAGTGAACAGAAAACTATTTATGTACTTTAAATTGAATGACTAAGAAAATACTCCAAAGTCATCCACAATAAGCTTGTCTATAAAGAATGAATGAGCTGTAAGTAAAATACCTAAAGTTTGAATAGCATCTTGAACAGTACAGCTTTCAGTTGTTTAAAAAATAAACTTGGAATTCCTTTTAGCTGCCCTGCTTCCAAAAATAACTGATGAAAGGGGCAATGAATAATCTTCCAGTACTTTATTTTTTTTCTGTTTCTTCTTGTATTAATCTTTTTTTTTTAAATTTTCTCATTTTGTTTTAATGGTACATTTTAGATGTACATAGTGATAATATTCATCATAGGGGATTTGTACCTATACATGACAAATCTTTTTTTAAATTTTATTTTAATGGTACATTTTCGATGTACATATTGACAACATTCATCATTGGGGATTTGTACGTGTACATGACATACCTTGCTGCTTCTTTTTTTCCCGTTCCCCTCCCCTCACCCCCTCGCCCTCCCTATTTACAAAAGCTTTGTTTCCATTTTTTCCTTCCATTTCTTATTTCTCTTCTCCCTCTGTTCCTTCCCCCTTCCCTTGTTCCCTTTCCCATTTGGACATTTCTTCCCTTTCACAATATAATACATTTTAGTCTTTATTTACACTTCAGTTTCTCACACCAGAGAAACTATGCAGTATTTAAACATGTGTGTCTGATTTATTTCACGTAGGAGTATGGTCTCAAGATGCATCCATTTACCTAGGACTATCTCAAGCTTATCATTCTTTAAGGCAGAGTAGTACTCCATTATATAAAAGAAGCACATTTTCTTTATCCATTCTGCTGTTGATGGTCATTTGGGCTGTTTCCAGAATTTAGCTATTACAAACTGTGCTGCTATAAACATGAATGAGCATATATCGCTGTGGTATGATGCTTTTAATTCTTTTGGGAAGATACCAAGAAGTGGAATAGCTGGGTCAAATGGAATCTCTAGTCCTAGTTCCCTGAGGAATCTCCACACTGATTTCCATAGCGATTGGACTAGCCTACATTCCCACCAACTGTGGAGAATGTAGGCTAGTCCTTTTTCTCCACAGCCCCTCCAGCATTTGTTATTGGCTGATTTGTTGATAATAGCCATTCTTTGTGGAGTGAGGTGGAATCTCAGGGTTGTTTTAATTTGCATCTCTCGAATGACCAGTGATGTTCAACATTTTTTCATATGTCTATCTGCTCTTTCTACTTCTTCATCTGAGAAGTATCTATTCATTTCAGTTGCCCACTTTTGGATTAGGTCTTTAAATGTGAGGGGTCTGACTTTTTTGAGTTCTTTATATATTTGAGTTGTTAGTCCTTTGTCAGAGGAATAGCTGGGCAAAAATTTTTTCCCACTCTGTGGGTTGTCTCTTCACTCTGTTGGTAGTTTCTTTTGCTTGGCAAAAGCTTTTTAATAAGATCAGGTCCCAGTTGTTGATTCTTTGTGATATTTCCTGGACAACTTCTTCTAATACTTTAGAGTCTTTTTTTTTTTTTTAAAGGCAAAGAAGAGAAAATTATAATGAAGTGTTTTCTCCTTATTTACCCAAGAAGTTGTTTACATAACAGAGGGACTAAATAAACATGTCAGCACATTTTGTTTGGCTGCAGAGAATAAAGATATAGTTTACATCAACGAATGAAGGATTATTCTAAATTAAACCTTCTTATTGAATGGCCTGGACTCAGTGGTGTACAGATTGGAAATGGCTCCTTCAGCCTGTCACCCCAGCCAGCTTCCAAAATGCTTTGTGTCTTCCTTCCCTGCCCTTGGATTATGGCTTAGGAAGATCCCATAACTTCTTAGTGACTTTCAGCTCTGAGAATTTTCTTGTTTTTATGGAATACACTAAAGGTGCAGTCAAGACTACATGAAGTTTTCATCTCAATGCCTAATTTAAAGATTCCCTCTCTCTGCACACATCCCAAACTCCAGCCACTGGTGTTTTCATCTTCTTGTATGTACAGAGTTTAGTAAAAAATATGAATTAGGAGAAAGGGGATAACACCTTTTGTTTAGCAGGGTTGCTTCTTTGGCTTGCGTCATCTGAACTTTGAGTCCAACTGCTGTCCTTTCGGTGTCATGCATTAGCAGTTTTTTTCGTAGCACCTTTCTTTCTATCCCCACTCTATACTCTGTCGGTTCCCGATGTAGGTAGTGCAGTCTATGGCTAAATTACTATAATGCCTTTTCAAACCCAATTCTATTCGCTACTTCCTCAATCTTTTATAGCGGGATTCCCAGTCTTGATGGTACATCTTTCTTGAACACGGCTCCTCAGAATACCTGAGCTACCTTTGAGCAGTGCTTGGCACAGTAGAGACCCTCACAGTAGATTTAATTAAGCAGCAATGAAGGTTTCATGTTAGTTCTGGGGAGTGAGAAATAAATGCCTTCTCCCTATTTACATTTCCATCCTAAGATGAAGGATTTATGTCACTCTGTACCTTTAGTTTAAAAATGTACATATTCCTAAGAAGATGTAGGAGAAACACACAGTGTAGGTCTAAAATATAAACGTATGACAGGCGGCCTGTGGGGTGTGGGGCTTGGAAGGAATGTTTCCTCAATTCCTAACACAAATATCTTTTTACACATAAATGTAAATTTAAAATATTATGACTTAGTGAATTCACTCTTTGTTTTCTCACTTTCAGACTCTGAAAAATTATAAAGATTAGGTAATATGTAGACTTTAAATAGAGTAAATTTATTGGGAAAAGTGTTTCAAATCAGTTTCCTTTGGAAATTGTTTTCTTTTTACCATATTTTCTCCCATTCTTATATTGCCACAAAGCACTTTTGCACATTTTTTTTCCTCAGAAAATTATGCTGTATAGGCTAAGTCTGAAGGAGAGTTTATCGCTTTCAGCTTTGAAAGCAAATTCCTTGCATCACACTTTCCTGTGGAAAAGCCAGATACAAGTACAGAGTAAGTAATTAAATGATTGAAATGAGAAACACTGAACTTGACCATGTGCACGGTGTTTCTTCTTCCCTTTGGGAATTTATTTAAGCAGTTGATAACTTGTTTTTGGAAAGAAAATCTTCCACAGCATGAAATGTATTTATCATTCATATGTCATGAGGCATATTTACTTGGGCGAGAAATTCAGGCTTTCTAGACTGAAACAAACAAGTAAAAAATTAAAATAAATTAAACAAAGGCTCTCTTGACTGTTAAGAAATGGAATATTCAGTTTTATAAGTCTTAGAAGCATGTGTGTATACATGTGCTATACTTTATGATGCAGAACATTTGCATGTGAACATTTGTTTCTAATAAACTCAAACTAGAAGGATATTTTAATATCTATGAAAAGAATAGGATTCACAATATTTTATAGTTATATTTCTTTTAACTTGAACCTAGAATCTTTCCAATGGCATAATTAAAATATTAATTGTTAAATGCCTTCTATATGCTATAAATTGTTTATAGCTTTTTATATGTGTTTAGTCATTTAGTGTTGATAGTAATGTTGTGAGGTAGAGAGTAGTACAATTTTTTTTAGATGAGAAAAATGAGACACAGAAAAATTCACAGGGTTGCAGAGGTAGTACACGACTGAGCCCAGACTGGAACCAGGACACAAGTCTTGGAATTCTGTCTTTCAAGAACGCTCTGTTAGGTATAGCTAAAAAATGGTTAGTAAAACATTATAGCTCTAGATTTTTTTATTGTGATAATCATGACAGCTTTTAAAATTTTTCACTGAGATTCAACTAACATAGGATTCACTATTTTAGTAATTTCTAAGTGTAAAGTTCAGCTGCTTTTAGTATGTTCATAATGGTTGCAGCCATCACCACGGCCTAATTCCAGAGCATTTTCACCACCCAAATAAAAAACAAAAATGCCAGTTAATAGTTCTCCCCATTTCTCCTCAACCACCCACTACCCTCCATCTCCTGGCAGCAGTTTCTGTTTCTGTGAAATTGCCAATTATGGACAGTTCAAATAAGTGGAATCATACAATAAAAAAACTTTATATTATTACTTAAACTGTAATTACCGTATTACTTAAACTGTAATCGAACATTGTCAATTTTAGTCTATTTTTTCTCCAGATGTTTTCTTTTAAAAATTCTGTTTATATGTAGACATTTTTACTACTTTATGTTTGTGATACATAATAAATACATTTATTGTGGGGAATTAGCATATATACATATCACATCTTTACATTTTTTACTTCTCCTTCCCTTCTCGTCCCTCCCATCTCCCCCAATCCAGGTTCTCTTCCCATCTCTACAAAGTCTACCTCCTTGTTTCTTATAAGCTATCTTTATTTTAATCTTCAGATTATTTATACTTTGGGTTTCTCATTAGAGAAACTGTGCGATATTTAGCTTTCTGTATTTGTTGTATTTCACTTAGAATTATGATCTCAAGGTGTATCTGTTTTCTTACATATGACTCAAATTTATTTTTCTTTGGTCTGAATAATAATCCATTGTGCATATATACCACATTTTCTCTATCCACTCATCTGTTGATGGGCACCTAGGCTGGCTCTATGTCTAGCTACTGGGAATTGTGTTGAAATAAACTTAGTTGGGCTCACTTTAATTCTTTGGGTAAATAGCAAGGAGTGGTATCGACTGATCAAATGGTAGCTCTGTTGTTAGTTTTTTGGGGAACCTCCATAGTGATTTCCATAATGTCTATAATAATTCCCTCTAGCATCGTAGAAGTGTTCCTTCCCCATTCATCCTCTCCAACATTTATTGTTTTCTTGTATTCGTCATGATAGCCACTCTGGCTAGGTGAGATGGACTCTCAATGTAGTTTTGATTCGCATTTCTCTAATGGCTAAATATGTGACCATTTCTCACATATTTATTGGTCATTTTTTCTTTTTTTGAGAAGTATCTGTTCATTTGTTCATTTATTGATCAGGTATTTGAATTTTGGTGTTACTTTTTTTTACTTCTTTATATACTCTAGTTATTAATCTCCTACTGGAAGAGTAGCTGGCAAAGATTTTCTCCCATTCTGCAGGTTGCCTCTTCACTGTGATTATTTCCCTTGCTGTGCATGAACTTTTTAATTTGATGCAGCCTCATTTATTGATTCTTGCTATTATTTCCTGTGCTGTTAGAGTTTTATTAAGGAAGTCTTTGCCTATTCCTATAGGTTGAAGTCTTTATTTTTTTTTTTTTCTATCATCTTCAAAATTTTGGGTCTTATACCTAGGTTTCTGATCCATTTTTGATTGGTTTTTGTACAGGGTGAGAGAAAAGGATCTGGTTTAATCTTCTATATATGTAAATAATTTTTTCCAGCACCATTTGTAAAACAGGCCATCTTTACTGCAATGTATACTTCTGGTTCTTTCATCTAGGACAAGATGGCTGTAGTTGGGTGGTGTGATCACTAATCTTGATTTGCAAACTTCATTGGATTAAGAAATCTCCGGAAGGTTAGAAAAGCACACTCCTGGATATATCTGGGTGGGTCATGAAGGTGTGACATCGGATACTATGCACAGTCCCTAGGCTATTCCTCTCCAGCACCATTCTCCTGCTGTACTTCTAGGTTGCCATGTACTCACAAATTTGCTCTGCTATGCAGATCTACCATATTTTTGCTGGAGCCTGCCCATCATGGACTGAATCTCCTGAAACTGGGAACTAAATAAATCTTTCATCTTTCGGGTTGTGGGTGTTGAGCATTGTACAACAGTGACAGAAAACTTACCTAATATATCTGGGATGGTTTCTATGTCTTCTATTCTATTCTACTGGTCTGTGTGTCTATTTTTGTGCCATATCATTTTTACTATGGCTTTGTAGCATAATTTGAAATCAGTATTGTGATGTCTCTTGCCTGATCTTTCTGCTTCAGATTGTTTTGTTTACTCTGGGTCTTTTGGTTTTCCATAATGAATTTATTTTTCTTTTCTTGTTTGCAGTATTAGAGATTGAATTTAAGGCCTCCACACTAAGCTCCACTCCTGGCCATTTCTTATTTTGAGACAGTGTTTTGCTAAGTTGCTAAATTTCCCAGGCTGGGTTTGAACTTGCAGTCGTCCTGCCTTAGCCTTTTGGTTGTGGTTATAGGTGTGTGCTACCATGCCTGACTAGGACTGTTTTTCTAGTTATGTGAAGAATGTCATTGGAATTTTGATGGGGATTGCATTTGATTTGTAGGTCATGTTTGTTAATATTAATTCTACTGCTCTGTGAACATGGTCAGCTTTCCATCTTCTAGCATCTTCTTCAATTCTTTTCTTTAATGATCTGCATTTTTCATTCTAGAGGTCTTTCACCTCCTTGGTTAGATTGATCCTTAGGTACTCTTTTTTTTTTTTTTTTGAGGCTGTACTTCAGAATCTCTTCACTGAATTGCTCCTTTATATCCTCCATTGTGTGTTTTAAGTGCATTCAGCTGTTTATTTTCATTATCTTTGGAGTCATTAATAATTTTTAAAAAAATCAGTCTTTAGAATTATTTGTTCAGCATTTCATCTACGTTGATATCTTTGCATTCAGTTACTGACTAGCTATAGGCCTTCGAGGAGTCCTGTTAATCTTGTTTTATTCACACTTTTTGTGTCTCTGTGTTAGGATTTGCTTATCTATGGGAATGTGTGTCTCCTCCACTTTTCTGTGAGAGTCTTCTTAGAATGCAGTCTTCTTTTGAGAGCATGACCTCTAACACTGCTCAGAGAGGAGAAATCAAACTTCTGTGATGATGATGACAGAAAGACAAACCAGAAATTAACATCCAGTAAAAACCATCGAGAAGAATCAACTATACCACCATTAACAATGGAAAAGAAATCAGCAATAATAACAGAGTAAATAAAAAGGCCAATAAAGGGTAATAAAGGGTTAAAAAAGGGTAAAAGTAGTAATAAAATAATAAGAAAAAGTTGAGGGGATGGGTAAATGAAAAATAGAAAAAATAAAATTAAAAAAGAAGAGTATAAGGAGAAAAAAAAAGGTTAGAAAACTCTGGGTAAACAGTAAAGAATTAAGTAAAAGTAACAAAACAAAACAAAAAATAGAAAGGAGAAGAAAAAGAAAGAAAAGAAGAAAACAAGAAAAAAGAATGAAAAAAAATGAAAAAACCCCAAAACATATAATGGGAAAGAAAAATGATTTAAAAAAGATTCCTTCAGATTTAGATGTTTGAATGACTAGTTTCTTTTGTTTTCCACATTTTTTTTTGTTAGTGCATATCAGTTATACGGATTTAACAGGGTTTATTTTGTCAGATTTGTATATGCACATAACATACGTTAACAGTTTTCCCCATCACACCCCTTGCCTCACTCCACCTTCTTTTCTCACTTTTTTCTTTTTTTTTTCCCTGTCTCACTTTTTGAGGGGCCTGTTGCTGGGCCAGGTGTAAGAGTTTCCCAGATTTAAGCCACTCTGCTGTAGCGGCCTTGTTGACTCTGAAAAAGAAAAAGACACGAGCAAAGACCGAGAGTATAGTACACAGTCGAGAGGGGAGTTCTGGTGCTCAGAAAAACAAGAGGCACTACGGTATAGAAACAAATATACTTTTCTTGAGGAGCTGAAAAACTAGAGAAAAAAATGTTCACCTGTTCTTCCTCACCTTGGAAGGGTATCAGCCCATCGGGAGGCTTTTTTTTTTCCTTGCTTTCTTAACTGGGACGATTTATGGCCTTCTAGTGGTGGGTCTGGCAGGGAAGGAGAGAAAATCTAGCTGAGGGCTATTGACACGGGCTGTCCTTATCTCAGGGCCAGACTCCTAGTCTACTTTCTTAATTGTGCCAAAGTATGGCCTTGGGTAACTTCAGCTGTGTCCCGGAAGCTACAGGCTTCTTACAGAGTACAATTTTAAGTTACGATTTCTTTGTCTTCTCTCTAACCTATCTTTCATGTCTTCTACTTTACCTCAGGCCTAGTCCAGTGTTCCGTTTTTTATTGTGTGAATTTTGGAAGATCATGTCTTTCAAGGAATCAGTGCATTTCATCTAGGTTATCAAATTTATGGGAATATAGTTGTTAATAATATTTTCTGATTACCCTTTTTATGCTTATGGGATAAACATAAACATAATGTTTCTTCTTTCATTTTTGATATTCCCAATTTGTCCTTTTTTCTGTGGGTTGATTAGAGTATTATTGATTTTCCCAATCTTTTCAATGTGCTTGCTTTTGGTTTTGTTGATGTTTTTCTATTCACCTCCTATTTTTAATTTCATTAATTTCTATTCTATTTTTATTATTTCTTTTCCTGCAACTTTGGATTTAATTTGCCCTTCTTCTCCCTCTTTTTTTTTCTTTTATTTTTCCTTTTCCTCTTCTTCTTGCTCTCTCTTTTTCTCTCCTTCTCTCTGCTACTGGGGATTGAACCTATGGCTTCTGCATTGAGCTACATTTCCACCCTTTAAAGATTTTAAAATTTTGAGACAGGGGCTTGCTAAATCACTAAGTTGCACTGGCTGAGTGAATTTAGGATCCTTCCCCTTCAGCTTTGGAGTGCTGGGATTACAGGCATCTACTACCATGTCTGGCTTCTTGGTTTTAGTTTCCTAAGTAATAATTTAGACCGATTTCAAATCTTTCTTTTCTGATGTATGCATTTAATGAAATACATTTCCTTTACCACGTGCTAAATTATTTTTTTAAATTTAGTGCAACTATTCATTTATTTACTGCAATTATTCCTTTGTTTATTTGTTATTTAGAAGTATGTTATTTAATCTCTACATTTGGGGTTATCAAGCTAGATTTCTGTTAGTGATTTTCTACTTTAACTCCATTTTGGTCGAGGGAAAGACATTGAATGTTTTTTGTTTTTGTAATTGTTGATGTTTGTTTTATGGCCCAGAACATGGTCTACCTTGGAGAATGTTCAACATGAGCTTGAGAGGAATGTGTAATATGTTGTTAGATAGTCTATAGGTGTCCATTATATTCAGTTGATTACTTGATTGATGGTGATATTGAATTCTCTGTCTCTTCAAAATGTTTCTTTTTCCCTTTTTTCCTTTTAATTTATCATGTAACTTTTTCACTGGATAGAGAGGTAAAAGGTACTGCCAGTGAATGGGCCTTTAGTAATGCAGTGCTGGAGAGTGTGTGTGTGTGGGGGAGCGATCTGTGGGCCTATGGGTGGGCCTCAGTCTTCCAGTGAGCATGTGCCTGTGGACTGTGAAGTTTACACATGCTTCTCAGTCCCTTTCCATCCCCTTAGCTGGGACAGGATCATCTTCAGTGAGCTGGAGCCAAGATTTTCTTTCTCCCAGGTCAGCTGGGCTCAGATCAAATCCTGGCAGGTTAGGCTTTGACTAAATTGTTTTTCATGAGGGCTGATTTTAAGAAGAACAGAATGCTCTGGTGTATTTAAAAATGGTTCCTTTTCTTCTTGTCCTGCCAGAAACATGAGTGAATTTTTCCCCATTGTTCACTGTGAGACCTAGACGGCCCCCGAAGGTTATAACTTTCAATTTGCCCACACTGCCTTCAACCATTTGTCAATGACAGTTCATGTTTTCCCAGCCTGGCACTGTTCTGGCAAGTTGTGGTAATCTGTATTAGTCCATTGTTTCCTCCAACTGAGTGTATCAATTTGTGTGTGTGTGTGTGTGTGCGTGTGTTGGGGGAGAGGGGCACACATAGCAGCTTGTTCTGTGAACTCAGCTGTCTTGCATATCCACAAAGAGTAATTGTTTTTAGTTGTTCAGCTTTTTACTTCTTGTTAGAACAGACTGATGATTTTCAAGCTTCTAACATGTCTCACTAGCAACTGGAACTCAATTTATTTAATTTCAAATTTGAGCCCTCTTGCAAAAATTCTCACTCTACTGTTTGGCATTTCAAATAAATCTCTGTTAGGTTCCATAATTGTGGAGAGATAGTAGCCCATGACTCAGAGGTGTTAGAGAATTTGGAAGGAAAATGCCAGTAAAGGTTTTTTTCTTTTTCTTTGACTGAGTGAACTATGTCCACAGAAACAGTAGCAGATTTCTTTGCAGGCTGATTTTGTGACACAGTTCTGGAGTTACTATAAGAGGCGACATACTAATGATTCTGTTTCTTGGGTAGATGAAGCAGATCATCAACAAAGACATTGGCATGTTGACTGTAGTGATTGATCCTAATTATTAAAATATAATTAGGAGTATAAGGATATTACTTCTTGAGGTGTCCTATTGAGAATATGCCTGAAACCCCAGAGATCTTTTGAGTGATTAGAGTATACTGCTATGTCCAGTGTTAAAAGCCAGTGGATAACCTGGGCAAGATCATGAAGAGTTAAGAACTCTCAGAGAGTAATGTTTGGATTACCTCGTAAGTAAGGAATGCTTCAGAATTGTTTCATATAATTAGCTTTATGTCAGACAATTGTTTCTTATAAGATTTAAGAAATATTGTTTGTCAAACTAGACACACACCAACAGATGAGTGGCTGAAGAAAATGTGGTGTGTATACACAATGAAATACTACTTGGCCAAAATAGAATATTCTATCGTTTGTAGCAAAGTGGATGGAACTAAAAGACAATTATGTTAAATGGAGTAAGTAGGACAGAGAAAGACACATATTATCATGTTTTTTCTTATATGTGAATGTTTTAAAACCTGTCTGAAAGTATAATAGTGAATATGCAAGGCTGGAGAGAATGAGGCAGAAGGAAGACAGCGGGAGATTGGATAACAATACCAAAAGACAGGTAGTGTTTGCCTCTAGATGTCCCCCCCAAGTCTTGTGCAGTCATAGGTGGGGCTTTTCAGAGGTGGTTGGATCTACAGAGTGTGATTACGAAATTAGTCCACTGATTGGTTTGGCATAGTTCTGCTGGGATCAACAATGTGATGCTAGGATTAAGGGTACTAGGATTAAGGGTGGGAGTGCTACCCACCCTTATGGTGGGTAGCCTGGATAAAATGTAAGGGATAGAAGGAGGCTGGTTGACCCCTTATTTGCTTTGCTACCTTCTGCCCATCATAAACTCTTTCTCCTCTGAGATGCCCCTCTGCCGTGCCCCCTTGCCCTGGAGCCACCCGATTATGGACTAAAACTCCTACAAACTGTGAGCTAAATAAACCTTTCTTCTTTTTTAACCTTAGGTCTTGGGTGTTTTGTTTTAGCAACAAGAAAAATAACTGAGACAGATAGGAAGTGATCAGTTCTCAGGCTCTGCAGCACTGTAGGGTGGTTATTGTTTTCGATAATCTGTTTCACATTTTGTGAATAACTAGAGCGAGGTGCTCACAGACTCCAAACACAAAGTAATGATAAGAGGTGGAAATGTTATTTTTCTTCATTTGATCAGTATATATTATATTCATGTATTGACCTATTACATTATACCTCATAAATAAGTATTTTGTGTTAAGAAAAAAATTTAAAAAATTTATAGAGATAGAAATATTAACCATACTGATTTTATTATTACTCATTATATATCTCAAGTTATCACACTGTACCCCAATAATTTTACAATACAAATAATAATAAAAAACACTAAAGTACAACACGAAAGGATCTGTATTTTAATACATGAATGTGGTATTTTAAACATTAATTATACTTAGTGACATACTTGGGCTTTTTAATTTTATTTTGTCTTATAGTTAATGACCTTATTTCATTTTTTGGTCAATACTGTATTTTCCTTTTTTTCCTTTCTTATTTTCTAACTTTTATCCTTCATTGGCTTTTATTTATGTTCCCTGTTTCTTTACTAGTTTATAAATTAAATCATTCTATGTCTTTTTAGTGGTTGTCAAGACAGTTTTAGTACATATATTGAATTTACAAATTTTTATTTTTTGCCAATAAAACAAGAACATGAGAATGCCCTAATTTTTTCTAAGCATCACATTTTTGCCATTTTTATATAGTATTTTAGTCATGAAATAGTACAAGAAAGCCATTCCCTAAGTTTTATTTGTAGAGCCAATTTGTGATTCTTTGAAGTTCCCTTCTCCTGGCCATGGTGGTCAAGAAGCATTTGTTGGGGGTGTGAGGTCATGAAGGACAAACTTCCCTTGCTGGCTCCTAGTCTGTGTGTAAGACCAGCAAGAGCTTAATTTTTCCTTGGTTAAGCCATTGATTTGGGGACTATTCGTTACTGCACCTGGCCTTGTCTATCTATCTGATTTTGAAACTAGCCCCTGAAAGTGTGCTTATTAGAAACCTAAAGTAGGTGACGTTGCCATGGTGGCTGATCTTTAGGGTGCAAAGCTGTATTGGAGCCTGGGAAGTTTGTGCAACATCTGGACAAAACTAGCTGTGCTTGCTGCAGTCTTAGGAAGAGAGGCAGCAAAATGCAATGTTGGTTCTTATATTGGTTGATGTTGCCTGCTTTTGGCGAGAAATGAGACAAGCACAAAAGAGCATCTGCTTATTGATAAGCAGAATGAAGGGGGAATCCACATATTTATGATTGTTTTTGAATTTTATACAAATGAAATTTTATTATATGTATTCTATGAATTGCTTATTTTGTTCAACATTATGTTTGTGAGATTTACCCTTCTTGTTCTGAATAGCTAGCATTTGTTCACTTTTAATGAAATTGCATGTATATATTTTATTGTATTATATATATCCCCTTTTTATACACTGAACTATAACTAGACTTTGATTTTGTTTCATAGTTCTGACTACTGTAAATAATATAACTGAGAACACTTTCTCATACATCCCCTGGTAAGTGTAGGTACGTATTTCTATAGGTCTTCTATGTCTAAGAGTGGAATTATTGGTTCATAAACTATGTATATCCTTGAAATTAGTCTATTTTTCAAAATGTATCAGTTTATACATTCACTAGCCCTTTATATATGTTCTTTTTACTTCATGTCTTTGCCTATACTTGGTATTGTCAGTCTTACAAATGTTGCCAGTCTAGCAGGTCTGCGATGGTTCAGTTTGAACGTCCCTGATTAGTAATCAATTTAAAAACTTCTTACGTCTATTGGCTTTAAGTTTCCTCTCTTGTGAAATGCCTGCTCAAGTCTTTTGAGTGTATTAAGTTGAACTGTTTCTCCTTTACATATTAATTTGGAGACAATTTTTATATATTGTGAATAAGTCCTTTGTTGGAAATATATATGTATATATAATATATATAAATAATATTCTCACTTTGTCTTTTCACTTTCTTAGGATATCATTTGATGAACAGTAATTCTTAATTATAATGGAACCCAGTTTTTCAATTTTTAAAGGACATAGATTATTATTCTAGATTATTTTCTAAAATGTTCAATGCTTTTGATTTAATAAATAAACCTACCTTCCTTTAATTTATGCATTGTTCTTGAGGCAGGGTCAAGATGATTATTTTCTATATGCATGGCTCCTGTAGTACCTCCTATTAGAAAGGCTATATCTGCATGGCCACCATTGCCAGAAGTTGTGAGTCCATGTATGTGTGGGGCTGCATCTGGGCTTCTGATTATATCATTGTGCTATTTGTATGTCTTAATTTTCAATACTATAATCTCTCTGCCTTTTCCTTCTATTCTAAGAAAGTCTTGGCCTTGTTTACCATTTATCTTTCCATAGAAATTTAAAAATAAACTTAAATTTAAATAAGCGTAGGGGCTGGGGCTTTAGCTCAGTGGTTAGAGTGCTTGCCTTGCAAGCACAAAGCCCTGAGTTCAATCCCCAGCACACACACACAAAAAGCTTAAATTTAAAAATACACTTGCTTCTTTGGCATTTTTGTGTTAAATAATTTGCGATAACATCATGATAATTTCAGTATTCTAAACTACAGTTAGAGTCTACCTCTTTATTTAGGTTTTCCTTAATTTATTTCAATGTTGTTTTACAGTTTCATGTGTAGTCATATACAAATCTTACTGGGTTTTTTCCTGGGCATTTGATATTTTTAATGCATTTGTAAACGTATGTGTAACAACTTGTATATTCTGACCATTGAAATTTTGTGTCGTACAGAAATTAGAATTTTGAATGTTGATTGGGAAATGATGTCCTAGCAAAAAATGAATGAGATAATGGAAAACAGATACCAAGCAACTGAGTCTGTGGATTCCAGGAATCTTACATAACGGAGAATCCTTGTTTCTGTCAATATTTCAAATTTGATAATTTTTATGTTTTTATAAAGTGTCATACTGAGAAAATACAATTCTTATGTATTAGTTTCCTACTGCTTTTATAATAATTTACTACAAACTTTAGTGATTTAAAGCAATGGAAATTTATTGTCTTATAGTGGTAGAGTCCAGAAGTCTAAATTAGGTTGATCTATTTCTTGTAGATGTCTATTTCTTGTAGAGGCTTCAGGGGAGAACCTGTTTCCCTGTGTTTTTCAGCTTCTAGAAGATACTTGCCTTCCTTAACTTGTGATCTCATAGCTTGGACATTGACTTTTAATAAGCTATGAGATCTTTCTCACACCGACCTTCCTTTCTCTTATAAAGACACTGGTGATTACATTGGCTAACTCAGATAATCCAGGATGATCTCACCATGTCAAGGTACTTAAATTCACCACATTTGCAATGTGAAGCTTAAATTTATAACCCAAAAGAGGAGTTTATTGATTCATGTGACTAAAACCTACAGAGGACCAGGTACTCCAGGAATAATTTGATCAAGGAGCTGAAATGCTCCCATCAGCTACCATTGTCTGTCTCTTCATCTGGTCTCCTGCCTAGTGGTTTCATTTTACCTTCATGTGGTATCAGTATGACTGACAGCAGCTTTAGACCTGTAAGTCACCTATGTGTAAAGATGAAAAAAAAATTCTTTTAGGTAGTTTGCTATAAACTCTAGGATTTAATGTAAGCTGGACATATTTGAAAGACATACTCATTTCTGCCAAGATCTACCCCAACAGTAAGGCTAATGAGACAGAGCTGACCCAAATCAGATTGCTCATCCCCAGAGCTTGCACGGGACCTCTGAGTCACAAGTAGCAGGAATGGCAAAGGCTCTGGATCTGATGACTCTCAAAAGGCAGTGGGGGTCCGCATGGGGAAAAAGCCCATTCCAGGGGCACTTCATGTTTCCCAGGAGATGTCATTTCTTCCTGCTTTTCTCTGCTCTGGTGAGATGGTTTTCATGGATGAAACTTTGCCTTTTTGTTTTAAAATATTTTCCTCCTTCCTCTTGTTTATCTGAAGCCCATAATTATAATATGCTGCATATCTTTCCTTTCTTTCTGGCATTACATTTCCCCCTCATCTGTTTTTTATTGAGTGATGTTGGGAAAGCCACATTTTCCTAGGTAGGAGAGCTTACTGAGCCATCTTGTATGTGTCTGTGTATTCTGTTGAGCACATTCCTATTTTTAGCTCTGTTGAGAAGATTTCTATGTATGACTGCCAGTATTAGCTCTTAAAACTCTTTTTGAGATAATTTAAAGTTTCATTTATGCTTAAGCACTTTTCCATGGCTACTTAGGATAATGTCTAAATATGTAAAACTTTAGCTGACGCGTCTACGCTCTTTAATGTTTTATAGACAGGAGTTTGTATTTTTCTCCAGCTAATTTTATTTATGTTATTAATACTAATTAAGTACAGACAATTAAAACTTAAATAGCATTTTCTTCTGAATGGGGCTATACATTTTTCATAGATAACTTCCTAAATTTGAAGTATAATTTCTTCCAGAAAAAAAGAAAAAATCATTTTTAAAGCTTGTACACTATTAAACAGCATATCCTTATACCCTACAGTTTCAAATGATAAAGCTAGAGAATTCTCTTTTATAAAGAACTCTGGAATCTCTGCTATTTCAGTACACTGTAATTCCTAAGCTTTGTTGGAAAAAAACAAGGTTAGTAGATCATTATTGATGGTGCTTTTCTTCTGGCACATTTTAAAATACAGGGGAAATTTTTGGTATTTTGGGGGAGTAGATTCGTAGTGTGATTTGGTAATCTCACGCAGTAATTAATGCTTTTTTGGTTACATTAAATTTGTGAATAAGTTCATGAATAAATAGTGCAGTTGACCATAATTTCCTTTTTTATGAAGATGTAGTGTTTTTTTTTTAACTTCCTTGAGTTGCATTCATCCAATTTTTCTGTCAAGATAAAAGTTGAAGAAGGCCCTTTGGTTCATTTTGCTTTTGCTAGCCTCTGCTTGCAAACCAGCAATGAGTGAGCAGCATCCACCTGGATACCTTACTGCATAACAGAGACTGTATAACAGATACTTGAGATGAAAATCTTACTGGGTCCCCTCTCACTACTAGTAAGATGCTCTGGTGAACTGGTAGAAGAAAACATTTGCAAAATCCTCT
Organism: Hystrix cristata; assembly: GCA_004026905.1. Lineage (NCBI taxonomy): Eukaryota > Metazoa > Chordata > Mammalia > Rodentia > Hystricidae > Hystrix > Hystrix cristata. Next base: position 30,241 of record PVJO010003667.1, on the reverse strand, counting down.
CAAATTTTCCCTTCTTTAATCAACTACTTACAATAATCAGTTGCTTTGAGGTGCTTCTGCACTACTAGATTTAATATATAGTACTTAGTTTATAAGCCTGGATCCATCAATTACCACCATGTGGCTCTGTGGGTTATAGTAAGACCCTGCTTAATGATGTTTTGGTATTGTGTGGTTACATAAAAATACGTTAAAATTTGGAGTATCTTGCTATTGACAACTGCTTGCTGAATGAAACTGGAAAAGGCAAACAACATTAGATGGCTTCATTATAAAAAAAAAACTTGCAGTGGAGAAGAACCTTCCTTCTCAAAAATACAAATGCATTTTAGCTTGTTACAATCGATTTCAGAATAACAGTAACTTTATTCTGGTAAAATATAGGACTTTGCTCAACTATATCTCCTTTTTCTCTCCCACTAAGCAAGATTTCACTGAATTGAATTTTTTTGTTCTCATTTTCCTCACCTGTGAAGTAGGTATTATAACATTATAACCTCGGCCTATGACTAGGATCAAAATAATTATATGCATATGGTATTTAGAGAAGTGTTTGGAACATAGTAAGTACCCTGCCAATGTTAACTATTATGGAATGGAATACATCACTGAAGGTTAAGAATCAAGGCTCTGGAATCAAACTTGCTTGATTTTATCTTGGGTCTTCGTGTAGGCAAACTAGTTTATCTCTCATTAACTGAGTCATATTTCTCTCATTTGTAGAGTTGATATAACAAAGGTATCAAAGGATAAGGTTGTTTTGAGTTTAAATGAGCTAATATGTTAAAAAGCACCTAGAATAATGCCTGGTGTATGCAACCACTATAGAAATATAACCTATTTTTATTCACAGCATCTGTGTTGGATTATAAATTCCAAAGAGCACACAGAAGACATGTACTTCATTCGATTGGCCTAGATTCTTAAAAAGACACTCCTATGGTCAAATACTTCCAAATAATTAGGTTTTAAATTTGAATTAACCATGCTTTATGTTTTAAGTTTCACAATCCAGTACTATGGTAAGTGGTTGAATACACTAGCAAGTATAAGTAAACACACATGTACTCCAACTGAAACAGTTAAAGAGTGAAGCCCTGTGTTACACAGACTAGGCTCGGCTCCAAGAGAAAATGGATCCTCAAACAGATAAATATTTGGATCCAGAGGCAAGAAATAATCATGAAGGAATGAGTTTTATGGAAAAAAGGAATGGAGGAGAGTCTCTGAAGAAATCCCTCAGCACAGACAAGAGTATATTCACCTAAGAGTCATTCTGTCTGCTGGGACAGAACACAGGAGACGGTCACAAACAGTCACAGCGTTGGTGCCGGAGAGCTCAAACTTCTGTAGTTTTTGGGTTTTGATTTTGTGGAAAGACAATCTAGATAGAGAAGAAGTATTACCATAAAATGGTAAAAGTATAGTTGATGAACTATATATAGATGAGCCATGAAATCTATACTTCATTCGCTGACTTTGAATAACCACAGATACCAATTTCTATTTTTTGAAGTTGTTATATTAGTATTAGTGTTGGGAAAACAGCCTTCCCGGTGGGAATTAGCATGGAGAAAACAAAATCCCCCTAAATCAAAATGTGGGTGCAGACTGTAAACTGCTGGGACAATGGAAGGAGAGCAAGACCAAGCCCAGGGGTGTAACATGATCAAAATTATTTATGACCAAAGCTTTTTAATCACTTCAATCTTTTAGACACTATTACTGTAAGTCCCACTTTATAATGGGATATCTTTTATCCTAGAAATGTCTTATAAGAAACGCTAACAGAAAGTTTTAGTCAAAAGGAAGTGACATCAGACAGTAACTGAAATACATCAGAAAAATGTAACAGAAATGGTAAATATGTGGATAAATATAGAAATTCTACTAATATTTTTCTCTTTTTAAAACAATTTAAAAGGAATAAGGTTATATTGAAGTTATATTGAAACAATAACACTGTATTGTTGTGTTTATATTATATATAGAGATAATTTGTATAATATATTAGCACAAAGAAGGGGAGTAGAAAAGGAGATATATTTGAGCAAAGTTCTATATTTTACTAGAATAAAACTACTGTTATTCTGAAATAGATTGTAATAAGCTAAAATGAATTTTTAATCCTAGAGCAACCACTAAGAAAATAGCTAAAATACATAATAAAAAAATTAAGAGTAATTAAAATGGTTATTTATACATTAGCATGAACACTTGCTATATATTCTATAAAATAAAGCACTAAATGAAGAATAGTGTATCGAAAATTATAAGACATATAGAATACAAACAAAAATGCACCCATAAGTCCAAACACATTGATAAATGTATTAAATGTAAATGGACCAAACACACCACTCAAAATACAGAGATTATTAGACTGAATAAAAGCACATGACAACAGTAAGCTGTATGTAAAGAACACACTTTAGATACAAAGTCAGGAATATGTCGGCAGCAAAAGGTTGGAAAAAGATTTATAATGAAAACAATCAGAAGGGCTCTGGAGCAGTTAAATTGTGGACAAAACAGACTTTACAATGAGAAATTTTACTGAAGTAAAAGGATGTTATGAAAGGGATAATATAATCAGGAAGATATAACAATTATAGTCATAGATATCAATACAGCCCTAAGTGAAACAAAATGTGACAAATTCAAAAAATAAATAGGTACTTAAAGAAAAAATATTGGAGATCTAAATTATTTGTTCTCAAAAATGAAAAGGGAAACTAGAAAGAAAATCATCAAGGCACCAGACTTGAACAACATTAAAAAATAGCTCAATTTAACTGACATAATTTCTTAATGACTCCTACTTTCTTAATGAAAAGAATGCATATTCTTTTCAAATGTACATATATAATTCTCCAAAATATGTCATATGCTAGGCTACAAAAGAAGGCTCAATTAAAATATTGGAATCCTAAGTATGTTTTCTGACTGCCATGGAATTGTAATAAAATCAGAGAAACTCTCACATATTTCAAAATGAAACAACATGCTTTTAGACAACCTGGGGTGCAAGGAGAAATAACAGACATTGAAAAATACTTAAAACTAATATGAAACAAGAATACAATATATCAAACCTTACAGGCTGCACTCAAGGCGATGCTTATAGGGAAACTTACTTGCATCAGACGAGAAGAAAGTTCCCAAATAAGTAATCTATTCTTCTACATTAACAACCCCAAAGGTAAAGTCAACAGAATGAAGGAAATAATAATTATTGTAGAAATTAGTGAAATAGAAAATAGTAGAGATCATCGATGAAACTAAATATTGGTTCTTTCAGACTAACAAAATTGAAAGCCTCTTGGCTAGAATGGTAATGAAAATAAGTAAAAAAAACAAAAATTACTAAAACAGAAAATGAAAGATATGGTATCACTATTGACTGTATAGGAATACAAAGGAACTAAAGGGAATATTACGTATTAGTTACTTTTCTAGAGCCAGTGGTTTACAAGAAAGCAGATTTAATACAGGACACTTACAAATTACAACATTCACACACACACACACACACACACACACACACACACACACACGCCAAATGCAGGAGGAGTGCAGAATGTCTGTCTATGCACTGGAGATCCGAAAAAGCCAGTCAAGGGCTGGGAGCCCATGGCACTGTCCCGTGTATGTCCGTGTCTGCACTACAAGACAGAAGAAATCTATACTGGAACCAAGATACGATGCTCACAGCAGAGATGAAGACCAGAGCTTCTCTGAAGCAAACAGCAGCCATCCTCCATGACAACAAGGCCCCGAGCTCCTTCTGCAAGGAGAACAGCCGAGTTCCCTTTGGGAGAATCAGCCATGACAGAGCTTCTCTTGGGAAACAGCCAGCTGCTATCTTCTGTTCCCATTCTCCTTTAGGGTGTGTTGGCAACAATCCTTGGGTGGATCCTCTATGCCCAGAAACACATCAACTCAGTCCAGCTGGGCGTTCCTGCTCGACTTGACCATATCAGTTCACCACAATTATAATAATATCATGGCAACAATTAGCTAATTTGTTAGATGAAACTCATGTTTCTTTTCTTTTTTTTAATTTTAATTTTATTTTAATGGTACATTTTAGATGTACATAGTGATAACATTCATCATAGGGGATTGGTACTTGTACATGACATATCTTGTTGCTTCTTTTTTTCCCATTCCCCTCCCCTCACCCCCTCACCTTCCCTATTTACCAAAGCTTTGTTTCCATTTTTTCCTTCCATTTCTTATTTCTCTTCTCCTTCTGTTCCTTTCCCCCTCCCTTGTTCCCTTTCCCATTTGGACATTTTCTTCCCTTTCCCAATATAATACATTTTAGTTTTTATTTACACTTCAGTTTCTCACACCAGAGAAACAATGTGGTATTTAAACATGTGTGTCCGATTTATTTCACTTAAGAGTATGGTCTCAAGATACATCCATTTACCTAGGAATATCTCAAGCTTATTATTCTTTATGGCAGAGTAGTACTCAATTGTATAAAAAAACACATTTTCTTTATCCATTCTGCTGTTGATGGGCATTTGGGCTGTTTCCAAGATTCACTATTACAAACTGTGCTGCTATAAACATGGATGTGCATATATTGCTGCGGTATAATGCTTTTAATTCTTTTGGGAAGATACCAAGAAGGGGAATAGCTGGGTCAAATGGAAGCTCTAGCCCTAGTTCCCTGAGGAATCTCCACACTGATTTCCATAGCGGTTGGACCAGTCTACATTCCCACCAACAGTGGAGAAGGGTTCCTTTTTCTCCACAGCCCCTCCAGCATTTGTTATTGGCTGATTTGTTGATAACAGCCATTCTTTCTAGAGTGAGATGGAATCTCAGGGTTGTTTTAATTTGCATCTCTCGAATGTAGGTCTGCTTTTTCACATTTCTTTTTTTTTCTTTTTTTTTTTTTTTTGAGCTGGGGATTGAACTCGGGGCCTTATGCTTGTAAGGCAAGCACTCTAACCACTGAGCTAAATCCCCAGCCCTACATTTCTTATCTAGTATTTAAGAATGAATAATTCTTCTCCATATTCAGGCTCTCTTAGTGATGTTTAAGTCTGTTGTTTTCTATTATTTTTCAAAACAACAACTAGAGGGGTTGGGGATTTAGCTCAGTGGTAGAGTGCTTGCCTAGCAAGCACAAGGCCCTGAGTTCAATCGCCAGCATCCAAAAAAAAAAAACCTTGAAATGTTTAAATATTTTTTACTTTCAATTTCCTCTGGAGAGACAGAAGAAAATAATTAGTCCAGAACTTTTAATATCTACTTATGAACCTATAAATCTTTAAAGTATTTTAGCAAAACTTTTAGAATTAACCGTACTACCTCACTTAAGCTACAAAAGACAAATGCAAAATGGCTTCACCTTTTGACACACAGTTCAAGTATGTATTTAAACTCTTCCCATTCTCATGGGGTTTTCTGTGTATTTTGAGTTGATGTTGGAACCATTGATATTTCAAAGCTTTATTTATCTTCATAAATTCCACATTTCATTATTAGTCTTCCATATAACTGTAATGACTTTGGTATCTATAAAGTAGAGCAGATGGAAGTTTAACATTTTAGTGTACTTTAGAAATTAAATTTAAAATAAACCTATAAGAATGCATAAATAGTTCTGTTTAAGAAGTAATATGGCTAAGTTATAGTGGAGTTCTGAATTATGTGACATCGATGTACTAGCCAGTGGCTGAGACTTTATTCTTTAGATGCTCTTAAGACTTTAATACCCCGAAGGCATGGTGAATTAATGAGTATCACATAACTGCATTCTTCAAAGTTTCCATTATCATAGATGACACATATATTTGGTGTTCTTTACACAGGCACTTACTCCATTTATTCCAGTGTACTGGAGTCTTTGTAATGAGCTCCTGGTTCCACCCAGGGGCATTTCTTTGCGTGGGTTGCCAAGTGCTAACTGAAAGCTGAGGTGTTTGCTGAACCCCCTTCGACAGCTGCTGTTCTCATATAATGGTTTTGCAAAGGACTCAGTAACGAATTTTGCATTGGTTTGGATTTGCATGTATTCTTCTCACAATTTTCAGAGTGTGGAAAAAAGCCCTCTTCCCCCAGATTATATCAAATGAAGAGAAATCCTACCCTAGGGAAACAGGAAAATATTAACATAGGTTTTTTTTTTTGCCAATTCTTGATATATCTATAAAATATAAAAATCTTTACAGATAGCGGTTAGTAAGAAACTATCCAGATGTCATTTGGGTATTGAAAAAGCTTACATTTCAATTTAATATTTCTTTCTTATAGAGTCATCATTATAGAAGTTGTTGGAGAGACAGGTGACAAGATTCCAAAGTATTTCTTTCTGGCAGTGAAACTGTCTAATTTTCCTTATAAGTGAGTGACTTGGGGCAGACTGAGCAGATTTTCCTGGACCCATCTAAACTAGGTATAGTAGGCTTATTGAAGTGATTATTTACTTTTATGACTGCTGAGACAGTTCTGCAAGGGGCTCTCCTGTGTCTGTACATCTTATGAGCAGAGGCACTAAATGCCCTTTCGTTCTACTTAAAAATATAAATGCATATATTGAGAAAGTCTATGGGAGATAAAGATAGTGTCTCCTCTAACAGACAAAAGAATTGCTCATTCTTCAGCATAATAAAGATATTTTCTCTTTTGGAGCATAGATCAAGGAGACTTGCTTACTCGCCATTACACAATACTTCCAATTTCCCTGCTGCGACAGTAACCTGCTGTGTGTAGGTTTACTCCATACTGTCCTCAGCGGGGTTGGGCTCAGACGTAACCATACAATTTAATTGTCATGAGTAAAGGGTTTTCTGTCTCTGACCAGGAATATTTTTTCAGATCCATTAAGTCTTGATTCTTCAGGTTAATTTTCAAAGGCAATTTCAGTTCTATTTCCCAAGATTTAAGGGCCCTTCAATAGTCCTCGACTATTTTATAGTACTCAAATCAAATGACTTGTAGGACTTTAAAACTGAGACACTGGTATTATTCCTTTTTCATTTAATTAGTCAGGAGAGGCCACGAGTTCTGTTATAATAAGATCAACCCCCAAATCTCAGAGGATGAACACACCCAAGGTTTATTATGGTTCACCCAGCACCCATTGAGAATCAGGTGGCTCTTGAAGTCACCCTTACCTTGTGTCCTCCATCTGATGATGGATTCAGACTACTTCTTTTTTGGAGTTGCCATCTGAATTTGTGTATCCCTAATGGAGTGGAGGGGGGAGACTGAGTGAACAACTCACACCCCTGCTCGTCCGCCTGACTCCCAGCACCTCCTATTCATCAGTAGGACTAGACACGAAGCTCTGCCAAGCTCAAGGTGGCCAAGAACTGTAGGAGGAACTGTGGGTAGTTAGGAAACAGTAAATCTCTATCACTTTTATGGACACCTGGGGAAATAAATATATTTTAAAATATAGTTTTACTTGTCTACTTGTTCTAGTGGAACATTTTATGAGTAAAATGCTAATGGCACATTTTAAAAATCGTTATAGCCTCACAATTAATTTTAGTAACTGGTATATGCAAATCCTTCCCTAATTGAAAAAAGAAAGGGTTTTTGCTGTTTTTGTCCGATTATTCTCCTGGGTAAAACTCAAAATTCCTTTGAGTTTTTAAAATTCTTTCAAAAGTTTTCTTCTTGACACTCTTTTTGGAACATGATTAAAGTTACACAGTAATTTAGGAAAAATTGATATTTTATAATATTAATCTTTTAGCACAGAAATAGGCTAATTCTAATAGCTCTAGCAATAAAGATGAATAATTTTCTTTATAAGACTCAAATACCTTTCTAAAATAATTATTTATAGGAATTGTAGTTTTTAATCATTTCTTGTAATTTGACTGCTTTCATTTTATGAACTGAAATGTGTTTCTTTGAAAAGAATGATAAGCTAGATAAACCAATAGAGAAGCCTATCAGGAAAATGTAGAAGAAAAAACAAAATATGGAAACAAAATCAAATTACATATATATATGAGATAACTTAAAGATCATGAACGATTATCTAGTGACTGGAATAATTATCTGATAACTTGAATACAAAATAACATGGTTATATTTCTGTAAAAAATATAAAGTGCTGAAATTCATTCAGTGAAATAGAAATAAGAAAGAAACAGAAAACCTGAAAAAATACTTAGAAGTATCCCCTTTATAAAAGTACCAGGCTAGTTCTACCAAAGTTTCAGGTAACACCTAGCCAATATTTTCTGTTATGGTTTAGTTCTAAAATGCTGCCCCCCCAATCTCATGTATTCCGAGGTGGGCTTTGGAAGATGATCGCATCGTGCAGGTGCTGTAGTCATTGTGGATTCACCCATTGATGAGTCCATAGCGGAATGACCTGGTAGGAGGAGGGTCTGGTTGGAGGTGGTGGGTCGCAGAGGTGTGCCTTTAGAGGTACACCTCTCTTTCTGGTTCTTTCTTGCTTTCTGCCTCCTGGCTGTCACAGATTGAGCAGTTTTGCTCCAGCTTACCCTTCCACCATTCCATTTCTGCCTTGGAGCCAGCCAGTGAGAAACTAAATCCTCTGAAGTGAGAAGCCAGAATAAACTTTTCCTCCTTTAAAGCGTGGTGTCAGATATTTTGTCCCAGTGACAGGAAAGTGACTTACACTGTCTTACATTAATTTGTTAAAGAAGAGTAAAAGAGGCCCAAACCATTCAGTTCTTCTTTGTATAAGGCTAATGAAATATACCAAAGCTCAAACGCCAAAGGAAAAAATTATAGGCAAATCCCATTTATGATTAGAGATGAAAAATCTATAATGAACTTTACAATATTGACTTATCAATTTTTACAATGAATTCAACTTACAGCTTTGGCATTTTAATGAATCATTTACAGGTTGAGATAAAATCATTTTAATGGTAAAGGTGCATTGGACTACATATCTTAATTACCTCTTTCTATGTAAAGTGCTTCTCAATGAAAGAATAGTGGCCATAATTAATATAAATGTGATAATACTGCACAAAACAATTTTGGTATACTTCTCAGAAAGTAAGAATGTTTATAACTCTATTAATCATGTGATGAATCATTTGGAATCAGTTAGTTTCCAATGCTTTGTTTTTAATAGTGTTAGAAAAAGACATAATTGAGTTTTCAGCTAATTTAAAAATGATTTTTGATTTGTGCTTTTGGTGAAGCAATACAAAAATGCATGACGCTTACTAAAGAAACAATTCCTTCCATTAACACATAAAATTCCTCCCACATACAGTGTTTATGTAATTAAATTTTCTCAGCATATGCCTATAAAAATAAAAGTATAAAGAAAATTGATGTTGACCATTTTTCATCTTAGCAATGAGTAATATTTGACCCCGACTACATTAATTAATCAGGAAACAAAACCCTCCTTTATCCTGTTCACAGAGCATTTCTAGCAAATTGGCCCTTACGTTTTAAAGTTGCTTATGAAAATTTGCAATATAAAAATGTCCAAATGGGAAAGGGAACAAGGGAGGGGAAGGGGGAAAGGAACATAGGGAGAAGAGAAATAAGAAATGGAAGGAGAAAATGGAAACAAAGCTTTTGTAACTAGGGAGGGAGGAGGGGGTGAGGGGAGGGGAATGGGAAAAAAAAGAAGCAACAAGATATATCATGTACAGGTACAAATCCCCTGTGATGAATGTTATCACTATGTACATCTAAAATGTACCACTAAAATAAAATAAATTAAAAAAAGATAATTTGCAATATTATTTTGATGAATTCATGTTACCAATAATATATTAACAAGTCAATTCAAATGAGTTTAGTCCCGTTTTATTCCCTAACGAGCCCTACTTGGTGGCAGTTTAGTTAGTCTGGGATCCAGTTTTGAGAAGCAAGGTTCTAATGGATGCTGGAAAAGTTCTTGGCTGGAGAGAAAATGCTGCCCACAGTGTGAAAGTAGTCAGGGCGCTTGGACTCTGTGTTCCAGCTCGGCGAGGCACTGGAGAGTCATTCGGAAGAACTGGAGCTAAGCGTGTCCAAAGACTGCATTGGTTCCTACCGTGCAGTCAGAGTGACATGAGGCCAAGATATCAGAAACAGAAGTAGGGCTCTGGAGTCAGTAATTCCCCATGAATAAAATCATGAGATGGGAGGAATTCGTCTACTCTTCAACCACCAAATAACCTTTTCTTTTAAAAAGCCTTCTGAAGTATAATCTTACTTTCTGCTTTTGAATGTAGATCAAAACTTGCTGTATGCAGTGCCGCTCTTAATGTAAGATTATTCAGTGATTTGGGTCAAAACAGTTGGTCACTGTCAGTGTGAAATTCAGGCAGAATCTGAGCATTCTTGTGCTTTGATTTGAAGGCTTTTGATTATTAGAGGAGCCTGTGTACATATTTAATAACCTCATTACGCAGTGTAAAATTCAATATATATGTATGTCAAACAGAGTTATTAAGTCCATGAAATTGAATTAGAGAAGACATTTCATTTGAAAATGAGCTAGGGCTGTAATTATTAGGAAATAAAACATAACTACTAAATGATGTCAATGATATTCCAAAGCTAGTTGAGTATCTTGAGAATACTGAATTGCCATGTTGCCAGGGTGGAAGCTTTCCCGGGAAGGCTGTTCTAGGAATTAGGCATGTTATATTTTATTTAGTTCCACTGAAGAGTGAAGCATTTTTAAATTTTCCTTTGGAGCAATATAACCTTTTGACATTTTTGCTCTCATATGGGAACTTTTGCTAAATGAATAGACTGAGTGGAAATTGGTTTCACGTGCTTCTTAAAAATAGTCTCATCCTGAGTCGTGCAACACGGATTTGAAAACCCTGTCACTCATGGTTAAGTCACAGTATGTTCGAGAGAGCTGTTCTCAAAGTCAGACTACTGGTGTGTGGTGGACATATTATTGTGGTCAACTTGAGCAGGAACTCCCAGCCGGACTGAGTTGTGTGGTTCTGGGTATAGAAGATCCACCTGAGGATTGTTGCCTACACAACATAAAAGAGAACAAGAGCAGAAGATAGTGGCCAGCTGTCTCCCGGGAGAAACTCTGTTGTGGTTGGTTCTCCCAAAGGGAACTTGGGGCCTTGCTGTCCTTGAGGACGGCTGCTGTTTGATACAGGGAGCTCTGGTCTTCATCTCTGTTGTGAGCTTTGTATCCTGGTTCCAGTATAGATTTCTTCAGCCTTTTAGTGCAGACCTGGATGTACACAGGATGGTGCCGTGGGCGCCCAGCCCTTGACTGATCTTTCCGGTCTCCAGTGCGTAGATAGATGTTCTGCACTCTGCCTGCATTTGGTGTTTGTGTGTGTGAATGTTGTAATGTGTAAATGTCCTGTATTAAATCTGCTCTCTTGCAAACCATTGACTCTAGAAAAGTAACTAATACATGGTGTTTAAATTCTAACTGTATTACTTGTTACTTAAAATTAGGTAAATTTAGTAACATTTTATTGTTTCTGTATTTTCCATCAGTAAATTGGGAATAATAACCTGACAAAATAATTCACATAAAACATTTAGCCTAGTAAATGCTAGATTTTGTTATTAATTTGTCACCATCTATACATTTATTTATTCAATTTATATTTATTGGATGCCCATAGGTTAGGTGGATGGAAATCCGAGATAAAGACTGCTCCAGTTCTAAATGAATTCTTGCTCAGTTGGAGAGAAGCAAAGACATGAACACAATTTAGTGTCTAAGTGGCCAGATGGGAGAGTATGAGCCACTCAACCAGACGGGAAGTATAAATAACGAGCGATTACCTGGAGGAGGTAATATCCTGATTGAATTTAAAAGACAAGTGTGGTCTACAAAGAGAGCAAGTAATAGTGTTCCAGGCTCAAGAAATAGGATTCGTGACTGGTAATGTATTTGAATATTTCTCATCCATGTGAGATCTTGTTTTAATATTCAGTGATAGCAGTTATAGGATGGTTTGGATTTTTATTTGTCATCTAATTTTCTAATCTTGTTATTTTTAATTGGAATCCTCCTGGGTCAGGGACTTCTTGAGGTGGGATTGTATCTCAGTGGTGAACACAATTGGATGGCGTATTGGAGAAATCAATATTTATTGAACTGAATGGAAGGAAATTAAGTTTCAAAGGTAAAGTCATTTCAAATTTAAAATGCAGAATATCTAATCCAAGGAAAGTTTAGCAAAGGATAGAATAGTTACAAATATATAGTAGTTTGCAATAGGGACAAAAATTGAAGTCAGGATAAAAAGCCAGAAATATTACAACCTTTTTGAGATAAGACACTCAAAATATGCTTTTGGAGTATTAGATAAGTTTAAATACAAGCACTAAAAAGCATTTTATTTACTTATTTTTTGTTCTATGTGCATTTTGACATTTTTTATTAGTACGTGTTTATGGTATATAATGATTACATTAATCATGGGGAGTTGGTACATGTACATAATACATTTTAAATCTTTTTATGTTCTTTTCCTCTCCCTCTCTTCCCCTTCCTCCATTTTTGGTCTCCTTCCTATTTGCAAAAGATCAATCTCCCTGTTTCCTATTATTTATCTTTTATTTTCCTTTTTAATTTATTTATACTTTAGCTTTCTCATACAAGAGAAACAATGTGATAATTAAGCTTCTGTGTGTGACTTATTTACTATTATGATCTTAATTTCCTACAAATGCCTCAAGTTTATCCTTCTTTATAACAGATTAGTACTCCATTGTGTATAAATACCACATTTTTTTATCCATTCATTTGTTGATGGACATATAGGAAATTTCCAAGATTTAGCTATTATAAATTGTACTACTGTAAACATGGGTCTGCATGTATCACTGTAACATGGTATCTTTAACTCTTTCAGGAAGATACTTAGAAGGGGGAATGGCTAGATCAAATGGAATTTCTAGTTTTAGTTTTTTGAGGGATCTCCATACTGATTTCCATAGTGGTCATACTGGTTTACATTCCCACCAATGTAGAGGGTTCCTTTTTCCCCATCGCCTCTCCAGCATTTGTTATTCTTTGATTTCTTGATGATAGCCAATCTGTTTGGAGTAAGATGGAATCTCAGTGTTTTAATTTGTAGTTCTCTAATGGCAAGAGTTATTGAACATTTATGTATTTATTGGGCACTTACAATTCTTCTGAGAAGTGTCTATTCATTTCAGTTGCCTTTTTTTTTTGATTGGGTCTTTTATTTTGTGAAGTCTAATATATTTGAGTTATTCATAGATTCTAGATATTAGTCCTCTGCCTGAGGAGTAGCTGGCAAAATTTTTTTCCCATTCTGTATGTCATCTCTTTACTCTGTTGTTTCCTTTCCTGGGCAGAAGCTTATAAATTTGATATAAAACCCATTTGTTGTTTCTCAATGTTATTTCCTGTGCAGTTGGAGTTCTGTTCAGAAAGTCTTGACCTATTTCCATGTCTTCAAGAGATTTACCTTTTTATTGTGCAGTTGGAGTTCTGTTCAGAAAGTCTTCACCTATATCCATGTCTTCAAGAGATTTACCTTTTTATCATTCAGCAGGTTGTTTCTGTCTTAATATTTAGATCTTTGACCTATTTCTATTTTATTTTAGTACATGATGAGAGATATGGGTCTAGATTCAATCTTCTGCATGTAGATAGCTAGTTTTTCTAGCATCATTTGTTAAAGCAGCTATCTTTTCTCCATTGTATGTTTAAAAAAATGTTAAAGGTAACTAAAATACTTTATATATTTCATTTGCTCCTGTTTATTAATATAAATAATTGAGAGACATGTATAGTTTTATATACTTGAGATTAAAATATGAGAACACACTTTAAGGCATGTAAAAGAATGTCTAATGTTTTGAGCATTAGAAGATAATTCTGCTTAGGGTTGACAACCTGAGAAGGGTTATAAACCTTTTGTTCACCTAAAAAAGTACTTTATGTAGAGAGAAAAAAGATTTAAAAAACTACCCCTGATAAATGCTTTTCTGTGTTTGCCTGTTTTCTGAACAGCTCTGGGTAAACAGATTGCAAGGGAGAAAATGAGACTATTTGGTTATATTGACAGTCCGAGGCAGCAAACTTATTTTCAAAGGAAAATTTGGAACTTTTTCTTGCATCAGTGCATTTTTGTTTATCTTTTTATCTTTCTAGTGCTAACTGCAACCACTAAAGAATTGTATAAATTACTGAAATTGTTTTTTGATCATTTTATTATTTTTATGGCCTTAAAGATCATTCAGTTGTGTAACAAATTATACAAAGTTGGTAAAGTCAGAATAGGACAGGGAATTAGAGGTCTTCACATCATTGGCTACTACAGGTGATGCCAGATAAGATAATTAAGTCACATTCCTGGTTCTTCTTAGCTTGATTGAAACTCACAAAAGCTTCCTAAGTCTAGGTCCCTAACCTCCCCTTTCTCAGAAATTGTACGTCAGAAAACTTATAATTGCAAATTCTTTTTTGGCCCCTTCGAGATGCATATAATTTTTTTAAAAAAACTTCTTGCCAGGTTTACAACCTGTGAATGTATTTTCAAGGACTAGAGACTCATAATCTATGTCCTGTTAAGATCAGAATAAATGACTTCACAGTTAAGACAGTAAAGCTATATTGAAGAATCTTTCCCTTCCAAAAGCTATGAATATGAATTTAAAAAATCATCAGGAAAAAGAGAACCTGGTACAAAAATGCTAGCAAGAGTTAATGCAAAGAAAAGGTCACCATTGTAAAAGACAGAGTTTCTGAGAGTTAGTGAGGCATTTCTTGGGGCAACTCAGAGCAGTTCCTAAGTTTCTCACATAGAGGCCTTGGCTGTGGAGGCCAGCACGGAAGTGGAACTAGAGAGAGGGCTGTGGACGAGCACTCACAGCCACGCCACCATTGAGCACAGGCAGAAGGAGAGATGCAGGGTAGATGTGGGCAGTCTTAGGAGAAGATGGAGAAATGTGCCTTAAATTATGAACTTTCTTCTTGCCTTCAATGTATGGGAAAATAAAAGTTTATCATTTTGTGAGCCCTCTGCTGGGATGAAAGAGGAGGAAAGAAGACAAAAATGTGCCAAATTGACAAATACCCATTAATTCAGGAGTAAACAGAGATCGGGCGAGAGAAAAGGAAGAAGAGGAAGTCTAATGTTAGGTCCTTTTTAAAATTTTTGGTGCTGAGGATTGAACCTGGGGTCTCCCGAATGCCAGTCCTGTGCTCTGCCTCTGAGCTACAACCCCATCCCTAATTCTAGGCCTTCTGAGAAGGGCAGAAAAAGAGTGAGATGGGAACATTTGATAAAGTTCCTGTCACTGAGCTGTGGCCTCAAAATAATAGACAAGCAAAGCCAAAACCCTGAAACAAATGAAAAAATTTCTCCGTTCTTTTGGAGAATAGAAGTGACTGGTGGCAAAGGAAAGGTAAAATGTGGTTGAGAAAAGATCCAAACTGATCCTCATGTCGCTGTCTCTAGAGACTCATGTCCAACTGAAAACTTGTTTTAATTTCAAATTATCCTGCACTGAATTATGACTGACTCAAGATTAGGTGATGAGTACCAAGCACAGACTATTTAGTGGACACTTGAAGACAAAGAAGAGCTTAGTTTTGGTGACAAGCACTGCTGCTCATGGCCTCAGCAGAAATGTACATTTCTCCAAACCTCGGTAGTAAGGTCTGAGGTTATTGTAACAGAACTGTGAAACTTCAGTGTGAGTCGAGTGTGGTGGTGCATGCCTGGGATTCCAGCACTGGGGAGGCTGAGGCAGGAGGATCATTATGATTTTCAGCCAGCCTGGGCTATACAACGAGATCTTGTCCCCCTCCCCGCTGAAAAGAAACTGCACTGTGGAACGAGAGTTAAGAATTGTTCATTAGCTTTATCAGATTAAACCACCTCTCTTGGCTTAGTTCTTCACTCATCCCCTTGGCCTGCATGATGTATAGATGAACCAAAGAAAAACGTAAGTCTGCATTTATGTAAGTAAATTCTGTAGATATATTAGAAAACAAATGGAAGGAAAAGAAAGAAAAAATAATTGTAAGCAAAATAAAAATTTTAAGAATGTGTAAAAGTAAACTCAACTCAGAGAAAAGAAGAAAAGAAACATTTTGATGAAAGCATTTTATCACTGAAGAATTTACAAAAGAAAAAATAAGAATTTAGCAAAATAAGAATATAAACATCGGACTGAGAATAGAAACATAAAAGATTGTACGGGAAAGGAAACAAGTTGAAAATGAATCACAATTATGGAACTGATAAAAATACCACATAGAATAGTAATGGCTAAAAGTTTATCACCACAACAAAAGACTTGAAGTAATTAAAGAAAATTATAAGACAATTTAATGGAAAGAGAAGCAATTAAAGAGAGCTTAATAGAGACAAAGAAGTAATAAAGATGACCCGACAAAAGGAGAAATGGAGTCCCTGATGCAGGAAGTTCAACAGCTGGGAGAGTAAATGTACTCAACTGTATTGATAGCGTATCCTGAATGGACAAGAAAAGTGCTCCTGTACATTCGGAAGAATACTCCATTGTAGGAAAAAGTGAAATATTGACAATAAGCCCTCATGATTGTTAAATCTTATTTTGAACACACATTTTTCTCTTGTTCCATCTGATTGCTGATACATTTAACCTGAATGAAGCATGGCAAAATAAGACCTCCCAAAACACGTTTATAATTGATACTTGGGGATAACCTGGATTTTCCTAAAATGTTAGATTTTGAACTATTTAATTGCTAAGAGGATAAACATGAAGGGAATGTTAAATTATCAGCTAATTCATGTATATATTCAGTGACATTTTCTGGACCCAACTTTGAAGCACACAGTCTGACAAATACGTTAATTTTCCTCCATTCATGTTGCTTTTTCAGGATTGTTAACAAACCTTTTAGAAAGAGGTTTATCTAGAATTTGAAGGACTGAGTATTTAGAAATGCAGACAGGTTAACAATTGGCAGATTCAATCATTCAGAAATAGTTTACTTGGAGGGGTTGGGGATTTAGCTCAGTGGTTACAGTGCTTGCCTTGCAAGCACAAGGTCCTGAGTTCGATCCCTGGCACCCCCCCAAAAAAAAGAAGAAATAGTTTACTTGTTGTTTACTATGGACAAGAGTATGCCAGAATCTTCTCTGCTTGCAATCTTATAATCCCATATGAGACGCATCTGTGGAGGTAGTTATGAGGCAGCAGGAGCAGGGTGCTGGAAATGTATAGCCTGAGGGCCAAGGTTGGAATTCTCCCAGAGAAGCTGACTTCTAAGGAGAATCCTACTCAGAAGACTTTTTAAGTGTGCCATTTAGTCTCCTTTGAAAACTGGCTTTAATGGGATATTTACTAGTCTGGAATTTAACTGAGGGATTGACTTTTGACAACTTTCAAAGAATTTCTGTATATACAAAAAAAATCCAAAAAACAAAACCCAGACTTCTATATGTTTATAAATAAACTCTAACTTAGAGTTCTCTACATGTAAGACAAGTTTTTGTTTTATCCAAAGGAGATATGTGGTTAAAAATAATGCTGCTTTGGAGAAATTACAGAAGACAACAGTTCTAGTCCCAAAGAATGTACTGTTCCTTTCTTAGTGCTACTATAGCATATGATTCATTCTCTTTCAAAAGAGGTTGTGTTTAATTATTTGTGTGCATGCTTTGGTCCATCCTTCTGTGGTGGACTTATTGTGGTCAATTTGAGCAGGAACGCCCAGCTGAACTGAGTTGGTGTGGTTCTGGCCATAGAAGATCCACCTGAAGGTTATTGTTCACACAACGTAAAGGAGAACGGGAGCAGAAGGGGCCGGCTGTTTCCCAAGAGCTCTGTTGTAGTTGGTTCTCCAGAAGGAGACTCAGGGTCATCCTTGTTGAGGATGGCTGCTGTTCACTTCGGGGAGCTCTGGTCTTCATCTCTGCTGCGAGCATCATATCCAGGTCCCAGTAAAGATTTCTTCAGCCATCATCCGCAGGCACAGATATACATGGGACAGTGCTGTGTGCTCCCAGCCCTTGATTGGATCTTTCAGGTCTCCAGTGCATAGACAGATGTTCTGCACTCTTCCTGAATTTGGCTTGTGTGCGAATGTTGTGATGTGTAAATGTCCTGTATTGAATCTGCTCTCTTGCAAACCATTGATTCTAGAGAAGTGATTAATACACCTTCCACAACTTTTATCCTCCAGAGACTGAATGCTTTCAAGGAAAGGCAGGTACCATGTTTAATTTTTTACCTTATCACCTAGTAGATAGCCTGACACATAAGTAGCTCTCAATAAACATTTGCTGAATCAAGTATTAAAAGATTGAGTGAGCATGTTACATCAACTTTCAACAGAGGTGGAATCAAAGTGGGTGTGAGCCACAGAGCTCTGAAAGAAGCTTCATGGCGTATTATTCGAGGACCAGTTCTGTGACTCTTGTGCCCACTTACTCATTTTGGAAGTATAAAAGAGAAAGAAGGGTAGGTAACTGGCCTCGGAAGACTTGCAGAAGACTTCTTGCTGCTTGGGTAGGAGGTAGAAGAAAGTGGCTAGTGGAAGAAACACGGTCCCTGGCAGGGAAGCTGTGGTTAGAGGGTCCACAAGAGTTAACAGAATAACCATGAGAGAGAGAGGCCCACTGAGTCCAGAGCTATCCTTGGACCATATGCAATTTAGGAAAAAACCAAACTTTTTCATCTTCTTTCTTTTCCTGCCCATCTTCTCCCTGGAGGAGGTCAGCAGAGAGAGAAAGAGAAACTAACTACATCTTCCCTTTCCCTAAATCAGATACTCTGCCAGCACCAGCCTTTGATAGCCAGGACATTGTCAGACATGCCCATAAACATTACAGTGATAGTCATGACCTTGGACTGAGCTGATTACATTTCCCTAGTGCATCTAAATGACTGTAATGCTATTTTAGATGTAAAGTGAAAAGAAAATCATGAGTGATTTTTGGTCTAGTTTTATCTGGTAATCAGAGAAATGACCCCCTCTCCCTTGAGATGGAAAATGAAACACTGCTTTCATTACATCTCCAGTTGGTTTTGTTCAATATAACGTAACTATATATAATTATGCTATAAGTACTACTGAGAGAATATACTTTTCTCAGTAAATTTTCTGCTGTCTCTCTCCTCCCAATTTGGGAAAAATCTTAGTGAAGAGAATATGTGGATCTGATCCTGTTTCTGTGGAGAAAATATACATGTTTAGATGTGTTACTTTGTGCATATGTGAAACCCAGTGGAAATAACTGGGCGATGAAGTACAGCAAGAGGAGGCCAGGGTTCTCTGAGAGACTTCTGCCCCTGGCCTGCCTTATTCTGTCCTTGGTAGCTCTCTGAGTCCTGGATAGACTCACAGGAAACTCCCAACGTCAGGTTTGGAGCATAGTTTCAACAACACTTTCAAAATTAAGCGGTCACGAGCATGCTGAGAAATCACATTTTTCCTTTTGAGACTTTAATTCACAGACAAACTGCCTGCTCCAAACTGAAAATAGCAAAATCTCTGTGGAAAGAACCCATTTGTGCTGAGTTTGTGCCGATCCTTGGGAGGGTCCAGCGCTGTTGTCCCGGGAGTGCCTGCTGGCCTCTGTTCCGTCAGCTTCACGCAATCCTGTGCGGTTTTTGGATGATTTCAGCTCACACCACCGTGTAGCCTGTGTCGTTCAGGCCCAGAAATGTGACTTCAGCAGCACTAGGATCGGATCCACTTTACAGGAGGAGATTCTAGGAAACCAGTTTCAAAATGCTGATATATAAAATCAGATTACAATTTATAATTCAATTATTGAGAGAAAATAAATCTCATAGAGGCTATCATACTTTTACCAGCACAGTGATCTTTTCTCTCTGTGATCCAGCAACCTGGACAAGAAAATGACAGGCAGAAGTTGTCAGGTAAGAAGGACTCAGTGTGAAGGAATATTGATGGTGGGTCCGGCGATCACGGCAACTCTGAAAGAGAACGCTTTTTATGAGGGTTTCCTTTGACTGTTAGCTTCACAGTTGTCTTGTGCATGTCTGATGGACCACGAACCCATATGCTAAGCTGGGGATGATGGCACATGCCTCTAATTCCTGCATTCTGGGAAGCTGAGGCAGGAAGATTGTAAATTCTGGCCCAGCCTGGGAAATGCAGGAACTTAGTGAGAGCCTGTCTTAAAAAAAAAAAAAAAAAAAAGGGCTGCGGATGTAGTTCAGTGTGATGGCCCTGGGTTCAATTCCCAGTATTGAGAAGAAAACAAAAAAACCCAAAACCAAACCAAACAAAAAATATCCTAAAAAGAGAAAAGAGGAAAAGAGTATATAGTATCTCAAATCATGAAATACTCTTTGTGTATTAAATATAAGGACATATAGTAACACATATGATCCCTACTCATATAAATATTTCCATCTTTCTAATGTAGCAGAATAATTAAAATTATTCTATGTGTGTTTTGTTTTATTTTGATATATGTTAGGTTCATTTGTTTCTATTTATACAATTATTTAAAGAGGGGGGCTGAATCAAAAAGCTTTTTGCAAAAGAAGGGAACTTTATGGACATTTCTGTCTCCCTTTACATTTTACCAACAATACCTAATAGTGCCCTTCATTTGACATGATGTGCTAAATTTAGTTCTGTGTTTATCCAAATTATTATTTCACATTCATCAGTTTTTTTTTAAGGCTCATACTAGGTCCCAAGTCATGAAAAGTGTGAAATGAAAGAAAATAATGGAATACAACATAGCAGTCTAACATCCTTAAAAATGCCAAAGCTTTTATTTTCAGCTGTTACAAATTTCCTTACTATCTCATCTTTATGGGTAGAAATGGGATTGAAAACAAATCAAACCTCCTCACTGGCAACCAACTTCTTCGCCTGGTATGCTTTCCATTTTTCCCTGGATCATGTCAACACCAATTGTGTTCATGTACACTTCTTTCTTCAAATAGCACAGCTTTAAGACTGAAACTTTAAAAATGAAAAGGATAAACAAAAACTGAGAAGATTCTTTAAAGTGGCTTTTGCACTGGGTCGTCTCCTGCCTTGTCAGCTGTAGGCCTAAGCGAGCAGCCCCCTCAACCTCCCCAGCCTCCGCTGTGACCACCCTGGGCTGGGACGGGCAGTGGCAACCGCTGGTCTCTACAGGGGCCTGAAATCTCGGCTGTAACTTGGTTTTCTCTGCAGCAATCTTAGCTCTGAAAACAGAACAGATCTGGGCCAGAGCAGAAGTGAAGATATGAGGGGTGTAAGGATGACAAGAAGAAGAAGAAAGATTAAAAAAGGAGACTTTTGAATTGTTTCATTCCCCTTCCCCCAGTCCTTGAAGCAATGATTCTTCCAATTGTTTGAATTTTGGGGGAGTTAACAACCATTTTACATGATCCAAAGATATAAATGCTAGACACAGATATAGACTTCACTCTTGAAAACCAGGAGGAAAAAAAAAAAAACAACAACAAAAAACCAAAACAACCTCCCAACAAAAATAACCCAGCACATGTAAGGACAAACATGATGACATTGTATTGGATGGCAGTTTGGAGTAAGTGGTAAGCAATCCAAAACAGCTACTGTTATTTGTAACTTTCGTAAGACCAAAGACCGAAGTGTTTTTTTTAAAAATCTTATGTATTTACTTTCTCTAACCTCTGCTGCCACTATCGATATTCACAGTACAGTTGCCCTTCCATATTCATAGGGGATTAGTTCCAGGAATTCCCATAAATACTAAAATCCACAGATGCTCAATCTCTTATATAAAACAGTGTAGTATTTGCATAGAAACTATGCATGTCCTCTTGTATATTTTAAATCATCTGTAGATTACTTGTAATACCAAATATAAGAGAAATAAGTAAATCACTGTTATACTGAGTTGTTGAAGGACTAATGACAAGAAAAACTCCATATAAGTTCAGTGCAGGTGCAATTAAAATTTCTTCTTCTAGCTGAAGCTGGTTGGAACCATGGATGCAGAAACCACAGATGCAAAGGGATAAATGCCTGAATACTTTGTACCACTTAATCATTCCATGCACATACTTAATATCTATTATGCCTTTTTGTCTTTATGTACACTTATGGTTTCTTATATCAGAGAAACAATTTGCTGTGTACTCATGAGTGACTGATTTATTTCACTTAGGAGTGTGTTCTCAAGGTGCATCCATTTACCTACAAATGACTCTAGTTTATCCTTTTTATGGCAGAATAGTATTCTATTGTGTAGAAAAACCACATCTTCTTTAGCCATTCATTGGTTGTTGGGCATTTGGGTTGTTTCCAAGATCTAGCTATGACAAATTGTGTTGCTATGAACATGGTTGTGCATGTATCTCTATGATATGAGGTTTTCAATTCTTCTGGGAAGATACCAAGCAGGGGAATAGCTGGATCAAATGGAACCTCTAGATTTAGTTCTTTTAGGAGTCTCCACAATGATTTCCATAGTGGTTGGACTAGTCTACATTCCCACCAACAGTGGAGAAGCGTTCCTTTTTCCCCGCAGCCCCTCCAGCACTTGTTGTTGGTTGATTTCTTGATGATAGCTGTTCTTTCTGGAGTGAGATGGAATCTTAGCGTTGTTTGATTTGCATGTCTCGAATGACCAGTGACGTTGAACATTTCTTCATATGTTTATTTGCCATTTTTATTTCTTCATCTGAGAAGTGTTTATTCATTTCAGATGCCCGTTTTTGGATTGGGTCTCTAAATTTGGGGGGTTTGATTTTTTGAGTTCTTTATATATTCTAGATGTTAGACCCTTGACGAGGACTTCTATTGATACTAGATGTTTTCCTTAAATTAGCATCTATGAAAAAGTCTTAAATTCCTATCATTTACCTCTATTATTCAGTTAAAAACTAACCAAGTCATCAAGGCAGTTTAGCAAGTTGGAGTTGCCTGAGATGTAATATAGGTTAATGGAATTCATTAGAAAGTCACTAAAAGAATGATAATATTTTACTGTGCCAAATAATAAAACAAGTAAAAATACGGTAAAACAATAGAATAAAATATATACCGATTTATTTTGTGGCTTGCTTTCTCTCATTTATTGGCTCGAGGCACCTTTCTGCCGAAAGGATGGCTGAGGGAATAGGCAGGGCCTTTGAGAAATGACTAACTTCGCAAGCCAGGCCACTCTCTGGAGGCAGTATTTTGAACATTGTCTTCCGGCCCTTTGATGACCAGCAGTAAAGGCTGGAGTGGCTCCCAGAGCTCCCAGAGCTTTACTTACACGCAGAGTGACACTCATTCGCCAGTGACAGCAGATCCATGAAATCCCCCTTCAGTGGGAGAGGGAGGATGTGACACAGAGAAAATAAACAAAAAGCAACCTGATTCCTCCGTCAGGGAAGGGCGGGGTGGTAAGAGAGAGGACACAAGGCTGGCCGTTGTCATTCTGATTTCTGTTCTTCAAACTCTGACCCTCAGAGAGAGGTGCATTAGTGGGTTGAGGATAATGTGGAGAGTGGAGGGAGCCCGTCTCTGTCTCCACCTCTCCCTGGGTAGAGCTAACTGACTGGGCAGTGCTGCAGGGAAGAAAGGGGAACCTTGAGGTTGGGTGTTCCTTGTCTGAGACACACATAGGACTCAGGGGAGAGGATGGCTGTTGAGCTTGCCAGGGAAGGTGACCTCACAGGGGCAAGGGTGGCCTGGTGGCCACAAAGTAGAGAGAGTGAACTGCCCTGACAAGTGGGAGTCCTGGCTGGCTTTAGAAGGGTTGTCAGCGTCTGTGCGAGCTGAAGTCCTAGAAGTCTTTAGCCTACTGTCAGCATCAGTGTAGGCGAGGTGAGGCTGTCAGCCAGAAGTGCCTGCTGACCTCGTCAGACAATAGAGAGACAGTCACAAGAAGTCATGGGGAACAGACTTTTGACCTAGTCTGCTCCAAATCTGTTCATTTTATAGATAAAGAAATCAGGCAGAGAAGCCAAATAGCTGTTGGATGACAAAGATTATGATGGGTGTTTTCTTAAATACTTACTTGCTAAGATAATTTCTTTGTCCAGAAGCAGTTGTTTTAGCTCATTCAGTTGTTTAAAAAATGTAGATTTGGGGTTTAGTTTCTCAAGATATTGCAGGTGGGGATATTAATATACTAGAAAAGCGGGCAAGGACACAAATAAATAATTCATAAAGGATCATCAAAATAAACCCCACTGAAGAGCTATTTTAACAAGAGGTACTTGGGAAAGTCAAAGAACCTGTGGCTGGAGCAAGTGAACTTCCCACAGTGCATACTCACAGTTTGGTCTAAAACAGTGGTCTAAAACACCTCAGTCAGTGTTGGTGTTTTTCTCTTCCTCCACTCCCCTACCCAACGGGAACATCTCTCAATGCTTAGATGTTTTTGAAAGAGATTAGCATCTGAATCAGTAGACTAGGTAAAGATCTGTTTTCACCAATGTGTGTGTGAAGCTTGTCCGTCAGCGGCCTGAGTAGAACAATAGAGCAGGGAAAGCACAAATTCATGTTCTCTGCTGGAGCAGGACACCCACCTTTGCCAGCCCTCCTTTTCCTAATATCAGGGATCATCCTTGCTTTTAGGCCATTGGACTTACTCCCTCCTCTCCGCAATCATTGGACCTCTGAACCTGTTTTCGCTGGTTCTCAGGCCTTTGCACGTGGACAAGAATTACACCACTGGCTTCCCAGGGCCTGCATCTTGTAGAGGACAGATCATGGCACTTGTCAGCTTTTATAGTCATGTGAGCCAATCCCTTAGAACAAATCTCTTTTCATACAGGTCAACAGATCCTATTAATGCTGTATCTTTGAGGAATCCCAATACAAGTGGTAAACACAGGATGATGGAAATTGACTTGGAAGTGTTTCTACATTGGAGGCCCTATGAGGTGGTGAGGCACCCTTTATGTGGGAAATAGCCTTATACAGGAGCAGAAATTCTATGAAAAAGTGAATCCCATCTAAAGCAGAAACATGCACGCATGGCTGTTTTTGTAAGCTACATGCTCTTGGGAGGATAGGACAGGCCACACAATGGGACCTGTAGTCACACTGCCTCCTGCCAAGAAGCCTCAGAGCATTTGTCACACCCATATCCTTTCCGAGCGAAATTCTATGCGTATGTTGGTTACAATCTCTTCCCTGAGGGTCTTCCCACTCCACCCTCCCCAACACGGGCCACTGATAAATCCCACCAGACATGGGAACTGGACTCTTTAAGGTTTCCATTTAGAGTTCCTAAGAGGAAAAACATGAGCTTTGGGCCTTCATACATGGCAGCCAAATCAAAGTCATCATTGGGAGAATTTGAATTCTGTACCAGAAGAACCTGGGTCACTGGCCATGCAGGAACAGGGAATAAAATCTTTTCTCGCATGTCAAATTCAACTCAAGTTACTAGGAAAAGTATTAAAGCCTAAGGGGAGCCAGGGGTAGGTCCCAAAACTCAAGCTTGCAGGAAAATAGGAGCAAGCCACAGAACGTCATTCCAAGATACATACTCGTGGTCCTAAGAGGTAGAGAACTAAAGTTAGATGCAATAAATAGGGTCCTGTACACAGGTTTGGTCTTCAGAGCGGGAGGCCCTGCCCTTTGCCCTCTCTGTAGGACCCTTTCATGGGACAGATAGGTACAGGAAGTCCCAGCTTACACGTGACTTCCGTTCCAGGAGAGTGTGCATAAGTTGGATTCGTTTGTAAATCAAACAGAGTGAGTCTTATACACCTTTTACACAAATATACAGTGCAAAACGCAAAACCAAACACACACACACACCCACACACACAAATATGGTAAACAAACTATTTTTGCTTTTACAATTACCTTAAATTGGTGGTACAGTACAGTATAACTGTAAATAAATGATTTTTATTACTTTTACTTCATTGACACAGCAGACTGCCCACGTTCCATGATCTAGTCCTTTTTTTCTACAATTGTATCAGTGGTTGAATGACTCATAAGAACAAGGTACATCTAGGTCCAGTCTCTCAACTATTTTTCACTTTGGTTTCCACGGTTATTGCTTTGGGCTTCTTAGCAGTCCGCTCCACATCACCATTGTCAGACCTTGGAGTATGACACGGATTCTGATCAAGGGGTGGTGAGTTTCAGGGGAATTGGAAGGAGGGTTGTACTTAGTCCTCACTCTGATAAATCTTCCTACGTGAAAGGGGCTTTCATTTTATTAGCATATGGCCTCACCCTGCTCCCAACACCTCTCCAGGGAGGGGTGGCTGATTGAAGGGTGGGTTAGGGAGACGAACTGGGCAAGCACACACAGCTCAAGCTCTCTCTCCTTCCCCTTGGCGGCACCCTCTCCCCATCTGCCCCTTTGAGCTATGCTGTGAGATTTTTACAGATCCCAAGTCCTGCACTGGTACTGTTTTGGCGTTCTCAGGACCAGTCAGTAAGTCTCTCTTCTCTTGCTGTCTTTCAGTTGACTGTCTAACAAGACTTACTCTCAGTGAGCTCTGACATATGTTTAAACCTATCTTTTCTACCATATCCTGTTTCCTCTCATTCAGTTTTCAGAGGAAATAAATCAATGGTGAAAGAAGAACAGCTGGTTGCAATATCTTTGAAGTTTTTTTTTTTAAATTGGAAAATTCCTTAGTTTATTTCATTTGGCTGCCTTTTAGAGAGGAATTGTTTAGATTGAACATTTACATATCTTTCTCAAAACTTTCACCAAAGATCTGAAATCCAAAGGGAGTGAACTTATAAACTAGAAATGTTGGTAGAGATGAAAAGCAAATCTTAAAAATAACTAAAGACTTCCAAAGTATTCTAACTCAGCCTTTCTATAGACTTAGAAAATTAGATAGCTTTGGGTTGGGGACATTTGTACCAATGATACACCCTGCATTTCTTTCCCCTGAGAGGAGTAAGTGAATAAAAATTATTGTTTTCTGAGCATCCTTGTTTTATTTCTATGCCACACTTGAAAATTTATTGCTGTATTACTCTTGTTTAACTGCCTCTCTCTTTGAAAATTTGACTGATGTACACTCTGCAATTTTCTGTGTAAGTCAAATAAAATAAAGGCATGATAGAAAAAGTCGTATGATTGAAGATATAGCAGTGTCCTTATTTAGATTTGTCAAGCTGACCTCAGTTGCTCACATTTGTGCTATAGCTGTTAGTACCCAGTTGACTTTTCACAGATTAAAAACAACGAGCAAAGAGCTCCAAAAATAAAGTCATGGGGGGGCACCAAGTGCTAAAAAGTCCATGTTCGGGGCTGGGGAGTTAGTTCAGTGGTTAGAGTGCTTGCTGGGCAAGCACAAGACCCTGAGTTAGATCCCCAAAACCCCAAAAAACAAAAACAAAAAAGAAAACATAGTAAAAAGTCCATTCTACTATTTTCTCCCTCTTAGTAGTTTCAGCTTCTCTGAGCCTGTGTCTACATAGTTTACAAAGTGATTTTTCTGAATGTTGATCTGTTTCGGTTGTCCTCTGTTTTAAAGGTCTCCAGTGATTTCCTGTCTCCTCTGGGGTCAAGTTCCTGTTTGTTAGCTTTGTATAAAATCTCTGCACTAATTAAGTGATTGACATCACCACATCTTCTCCCAGCTTTTAGACTAAAATGACGTTGTGGTTCCTTGTGTAGGTGTAAAGAAGACAAACATCATTGGTTCCTTAGTTAGTAGGATTTCATGGTGAGAATACGTGCAATAGGAAACCTTAAGGGGAATAGCACGACCAGCCCCATTCGCTCAAAAGTGATCCCAGCGATCCACTGCTCAGATACTGGCAGCCATGGCCTCTTTTCTGGGGTCGTAGTTTGGACTCACCTTTTTGTTTCTGCTTTTCTTTTTACCTACTTCATTCCCCTGCTATCCCAAATGTCTTTTCCAGGGTTTCTACCCTGCTCTGTCACTGTCCCCATGTGATCAGAAAGAGAACAATGTAAGAGTGGTAACTGCCATCCTCTCCTGGGTGACCTGGTGGGGCCTTCCCTATGGTATCTGGGTTTTGTCACTTCATGATGGGACTCAAAAATGCAGACCAACGAGTTTCCTGCAGAGGAAGCTGTGACAAGGCTCCTGGCCATGAGGCTCTCGAAGGGGAGCTCCGCTAGTGTCCGCACTAAGTCTACTCAGAGTCACAGGCCTCTGCAGCCTCTCAGTTTGCTGCTTAGAACCTGCAGCCGAAGAATACTCCTGGAGTCCAGCCATTCCCACCAATGAGCTCCTAGAATTACCTGTAAGGTATGAACCCTCTGAGGGACAATGATTAGCCTCTCTTTGGGCTTTGGTGGATACTGAAGGCATGACATGTGAATGTGAAATACTCTCGTGTCATGAAATCTCAATCAAGTCGAGGGGCCAAGAAGAATCCTTGATTACAGGATGGGGGTGACTCAAGAATTTTCTCTAATGAAGTGGAATATGTTCATGCAGGATTTGCACAAATCTGGCCTTACTGGGGTTACCCAACTCCATGAAAACTCTCAGGAATACTTGGCTGTCTCTTGAGCATATCAGCAGAGAAGATGTCACTTCTGCTGGCCCAGTGGGAGGCATGCAGGGCTCTGATTCTCTGATGGAAACTCCTGATTAACCCCTGTTAGCATGTAATGAGATGTGGCTACCATCCAACCCAAGACAGACATGTTCTTTGTCTGTCACAGTAAAGGACCTGGCACAAAGGGCAACATTTCACGTAGTGTGGATAGCTATCCATGTCACCCTAGCAAGTAAGTCATGTTATATTTTCACTGACTCATGGGTTATAATTAGTGACTTGATCATTCAGTTGGGCCACTGGCAAAGCTTGTAGTGGTGTGTAAAACAAGATCCTCTCTGGTGACAAAACATTTGAATAAAAACTGGCTTTCATCCTAATAAGCTTTTTGTTTTGAATGCTGGTAGTCACCAAAAAAGCTCTTCTGTCGATGATGGGGAACCAATGAGACTCTAAATATGGAGGCTGAATCGTCCTCTTCTCCAGAGCAAGGGTACACATGATTGAGTTGTCTTCTGGGCCTGCTGAAGGATGGTCTGCGGAAACTCAGACATGACTGGACTACATGTGTGGACTCCCACTGTAATCCTAATAGGATAAAACAGCATGGAAAACTGCCCTGACTTATAGACCACAGCTAAAATATCGCCCAGAGACAGAACACTTGAGATAATGTGCCAGGGTGCTCTTGGCAGATAGACCATGTCAGGACTCTCATCCGCCCTAGAGGGTTCTGCCAGATGCTGACTCTACTCGCTTTTTATGTTTGGACTTGCTATCTGTGTATGTTTCACTGACTTGGGCCACTTTCCAGTTGCTGCAAGACTACATTTGTTTTCTATTTGGGTTCTCTGAACACACTGGATTTGGAAATGGTTCTAGATTTGTGACCAAACATACACATCAATGGGCCTGATCATGGGGCAGATGGTACTCCACTCACTTCCCATACGGCAGGTGAGCTTCTAGAATAGAATTGAGAGTCAGGCTTTAGTGGTTGTTGTGTGGGAATGGGGTAGATTCTGCCTGCATCACTCGTCTCAGGTAAGTAGTCTGTGGATTCACTGTAGCAGTTCCTTGGAAGGGTGCTTCTCATTTCTGTGGCAATTTGAACAGGCTTTTCACCCTCTTCTGTTAGTTGCATGTCTTTCTTTTATAAGTGACACATCAGTCTCCACGAGAGACCCTGTAAGGGCTGTCTGCTCCCTTTGGCCCTTCTTGAGAAGACCAGGGTGACTATCATACGGTAGGGGGCTGGAGGCAGTAACCTTTTAAATTCATTTCCTGGATGCAGGGTGCCCTTTTTTTCACCACAAGTACATAGAACACTCTGCATCCAGGAAATAAATAAAGATGGTTACTGTCAGTTCAACATTTTCTTTAAAGTGGCTCTGCTCTGTCTTTCACATAGTCCCACAGGATATGAGTATGTACAGTAGAAATTTTTACTGGAATGCAAGAGAGTCTAAATCAGATTTGGTTCACTACTATGGGGGCTGGATAAGGGTGCTAACAGGGCAGATTGTGTATATCAAGGTTGGTGGGAAGGAGTCACTCCTCACAGTTGGAATGTGGAAGCTTTAGGATTCAAGAGCCTAGATACGGTGGAAGGAGGGGAAAGGGTGGCAATCTAACCCATCTTTTCTCTCCCACAAGGTAGTTCAGATTGTGTTACTCCTGCTTCACAAATTCGTTGATATGTTGGTCCCAGATAAGTACTGCTGCTCTAAATTTGATGAGCTCTTAGGTATGTCACTCTTCGACGAATCCTGCAGATAAACATCTGATTGTTGCACCACTGAATACCACAAAAGTTGTTTCTCTACGCCTGATCATTTCTGGGGCTTACAGTAGGCAATCTTATTCACCTAGACCTGATGCACTGATGCA